>WYDI02014410.1:0-17337 GCA_009867235.2 Psittacus erithacus
TCTTTCGATTCTCTTCCCCATCCCTCCGGGAGCAGAGGGAGGGGGGGGGGGCAGTGAGTGGGCTGTGTGGCAGGCTTAAACCACGACAAATGGTGACCAAGAGTAGAGTAGGAGATGTGGTCTCCTCTGGCACAAGATGATTGGTGGGAAGGATAGGATGTGAACAGGTCCTTAACAGTGTGCATAGCTGCTATCAGAATGAAGAAATTAAATCTACTACATATATTGCACACCAGTAATGAATTTTCATGGCCTCATAGTATTCCCAATACCCTATATCCAAAGATCTCTAGCCAGAAATGAGACAAATCATGTAATGATCTTAAATTGTGATAAAGCCCAGCAAGTATTAGCTTCTTTATTTGTTTGCTGTAAGGATGGTCCTAAGACACTGATTTCCTCAACAGTGATCAGAGCCTGGATTTCAGAATTATTTTTTTCAGAGATACTAGCATTTTGTATAACTTTGATTTTTTAATTCTTGATAATGTAAGAGAAAATTAACTTTTTTTTCCCACTGTCATCATGGGACAGAATAGCAGCACTGATAAATCTACTACAAGTTTTGATTTTCTACACTGGTCTTTGACAACGTAGAAGACGAAGTTTTTAGGTCTTTTGCTGCAGGTGCATTTTTGCTTTTTTGAAGGGGTTTTGGTTTTGGTTTTTCTTTTTTTTTTGTCTGTTTTGTTTCCTGCAGAGAAAAGCCATGTTCTGTCTACAGGATTTTTTGTTTGGTTGGTTTGGTTTGGTTGTTTGGTTGGTTGGTTATGTTGTGGTTTTTTTTTTTTTTAAATGATGATTGCTCCTTCCAGAATGTGCAAACACAAAGATCCAAATTTAAGCCAAACTCTTCACTTTTTTCATGAATGGCGACTTAGATTAAAAAAGCTGCCCATCCCTTTAAACACTTATGTGGGATAAAACTCAATATTCTGCGTATGCACAAACCCAATATACTGTATATGCAGACGGTTTCCAGTACTTAACAGGTTAAATACAAGATAATTTTAAAAACTAAAATTCAACACTAAAATGATCTAAAAGTATTTATAGGACAAATGAACATAGTTACTCCTCAAAGCAGAGGAAGAAATCACAGCTTAGATTTGATAAATATTTCTTTATATTGAATTGTGAAATTTTTTACGAACTCTGTGACTGAGCATACAAATAAATGTACCTGATTCAGTCCCTCGACAGTGACTTAAGGATAATGACTTTGAACAAAGCTGTAAAGCAAAGAATTTCCTATCCCAGACTTCAGAGTTAGCCAAACATAGATATTTGAGGTAGAATTTGTCCTGTTACTTGCATGTGAAATTCCTGTTCAGACAAAACACAGTACTTTGTGTATTTTTTCTTAGTTTATAGTCTATAAACGATGTTTGGAGTCACGTGGCTGGTTTTTATTGCATCTGATGGTATATACTTAAGAATAACCCTGAGAAAGAGAAACTTTATAAAGGAGAAATCTTACCTTCTTTTTGGATATTTTCTGCATTGTAAATGGTTTGAACATGCATGGAGTATGTACAGATCTCCAGCGCTGGACATAGTGCCACTTGGTTTTAAAAGTCTTTGCCAGGGGAGTGATGCCAAGCCTTTTTCTGTGCATAGCTTTCAACAACAGCAACAGAAAAATGGCATAAATTAAAGTCTGTTCCTAAACCAGGGCAAACTGAAAAACCTACAAAGTCAGTGGCTGGGTTGACTTTGCTTTCTGGAATGTAAAAGCATCTGACCAAAATTGTATTAACTGAAGATTAAGTTCAAAAGCGAAATTTCACCCTTTTCCAGAGCACAGCCCTGCCAGGAGCAAGCATTATTCCATTGTCATGCACTCAGTGGTAATTGCCCATCTGACGGGAGAGCTCAGAGATTAACATCACAGTTCTTAAACCATAGGCTACATATGCCAGACTCCAGCCCATTGTATCAAGCCACTTAGGCATGAACCATCAGTGTACAGAGTGTTACTAAACACTCTTATTTTTAGGTCATGCAGATGCACATCATCTCAAATATTTCTCTGGACAAATTGCTAATAGCCACCTTACTCAAAATCTGTTGGACATTTCCTGTGTGCTGATTCTGATTGCAATTTTTTTTAAAAGTGATACAAGCAATAATATGAAGCTCACTTATGAGGCCTGCATAAAAGAGTGTATAACAACCAAGTACAGTAAATTAAACATGATACTCATTACATAAATACAATTATATTTATCAGCCTTTTATAACCACACAAAGCATTTACCAGTAAGAGTTATTTTGGAGTAGATAATTCCCAATTAACTTTTACTACTTTATTTTTGCTAATTTAGTTAGGTTTAATTTAAAAAAAAAAAAAAAAAGCTGTATCAAATGACATCTCTAACTATTACACTGGAGATGAGATATAATTAAAATGTTATGTATATGGAATTGCAACTGATGGGAACCTCAGCTTAAACTCTTATTTTTGTCTTTATTTGATTGTTGCCTGCACTGCACTGCGCTGCAATCATAATTGAATTGCAAGATAGCTGTGTGCCCACGGTACCAGCACCAGGAGCTTGGAGAAGAGAGGGAGAGGAACAGCCTGAAAGAAAAATTATCTGCAAAATCAAACATGTCAGGGTCTGGCCTTAATTGAGCTGAGGAATGCTGTGAGAAGCCCTTCTCTGATGATGCCATCTTTCTGCTGTGGAGCTGGTCATGTCTGTGGGGTTGGGCATGAGGAACTGTGGATTTTCCGTGGGTCCAAAGTGAAAGTGGCAGAGATACGTAGATGCCTTTCTGCACTGTGGACTTGAAGTGACTCATGCATGAATTCTTCACCAGCCTATTAATAAAACTTGTGATTCCACTGGCTGGTTTGCTACCAAACCTGAACATCGCTCAAAGCTTGGCACTGTTTATTCTATACCAGGAAATGTCCCCATGTCTCAGCCCAGCTGTCAGTTTACTCCTTGGGAAAGGGGAGTCACACAGAAAAGATGAGGCATAATGGGGACAAGTTACTCCTGGGGATATTCCAGTTGGATGCAAGAGGAAAATTTCTCACAATAAGAACTATCAGCCATTGGAATAATCTCCTCAGGGAAATGGTGGACTCCCCAACTTCGGACACTTTTACGATTCGGCTGGACAGGGTGCTGAGCCTGTCTAGTCTGTCATGCTTTGTCTAGAAAGGTTGGACCAGATGATCCTTGAGGTCTCTTCCAACTTGGTATTGTATGATCATGTGATCCCAAGAGGCTGTCTCTCACCACTATCCTTGAGAAAACAATGAGCTGAAAAGAGCCTGAAAAACTCAAATCACTGAGAAGGACACCTCACCCAGGTGAGCCAGCTTGGCTTGAACTCTAGCTTTTGGTGACAATTTTAGATGAAGTCTTCATTGACTAGTTCACTCCACCATCAGCCAGCTTGAGACATGGGGATGTCTCCTGGTGGAATACACAGGGAATCCATTGACACCAGAGTTTTGGTGTACTTTTTAAAGAAATCCTTCAAAGTGAAAGGAAGGACAATTCCAAAAAGACTTCCTACCGACTTCTTGCTTTTCTGGTTTTTCCTTTGTCTTGAGACGTAGGGCTTCAAATCTGTATCTGAAACTGAAGGTATTGCATTTAGCAATCAGACTCCTACTACAGATATTCTGTGTCTCTATTTCCCCATCTCTAAAGCTGGTCTCCCAAAGAATCCCTCTCTTGGCAGGGTTAAACATGATGATGGCTGTTTCAGTTCAGGACTAGGCTTGGGGGCCAGGGGCATCTCTACACCCCGGAATATCAGGCAGACACACGTAGTAATTTTTCACATGGGAGGTGCAGTGGCAATGCATGGTATTATTAAACTGAACCTTTCTTAATTTCATCTGTCACTAATAATTAAAATGCAAATGCAGTGTTGCTAATTGTGTTTCAGACAATATGATTTTAAAAGAAAATAAATGTGAGCTCCAAGTGTTCAACATCACTCTAAGACAAGAATTAATGTATTTCACTGGGGAAGGGGGGACTTTGTTGATGGTAAGTATCAGAGCTATCTTTCTAAAGGCGAGGACAGTTACAGACCCACTGTTCATTACTTTGGATGTGTCACATTTGCTAGTATGACAAGATGTATTATGTACAAGGAATTTCACAGATGGAGAGAAATATCTAAGTTGTTTATTTGATTTTTTTCAATATTTTTTCTTTCCTGTACTACCCTGTCCAACCCTGGGATAATGGTATTATTTTATGCCTCCTGCACTATCATCAGGCTTTGGATGGCTGCACAAAGGCCACTGGCAATGGAATAAGATGGCTGTAAAAAAATGCAAAAAATTGGGATAGGAAAAAAAAGGTACAACCAATAACTTGCCCTTAAATTTAAAAGGAACTAAATGAGGAACTTCTGGACAATTTATCTTGCTGTTTACAGATAACAAGTCAGTTTGTTTTTATGTGCTCAGCCTAGTATTCCATAATTTATTTGAAAGAAGATGAGAAATAATGTAGATAAATGATGAAGTGTCAGGGTCTGACGCTCTTAAATGAAGCTATTATGGTCAAAGAGAAAACGTAAAACCTGTGGCTCATTATGAGAGCGTTCTACTTGTCAGTTAAGTGAAAAGGCCTGGAATGATTTCCAGTTTATTTGTCATTGCAGTTATTAAAGCTGTCTTTTTGGTGCCATGAAAATGAATTGAAGACTTTATTCGAAGTAAATTTGTACTAAAGCTTTCAGATGTATCTTATGTGAGTTCAGTGAGGCAAGAAAACAGCTTAAAAGCTGAAATATTACAAGAAGGCAACTACTGAAGTCCTGAATCGCACAAGAATATAAAGTCTGAGGAAGTTACACAAATAAATGAAGTATCCATCTCTTGGGAAATAAAGTTTAGTTTTACTCTATTGTACACTTAGACAAAGAAATCAGCCCTTGTTAGTGGCAGCAAAATATTGTCTTTCACGGACTTGTGCCTAGTGCTTACTTTGATATCAAGCTATTAATTCTGGGACAAGTTTTTCAGAGAAGTGGGTCTTCTCTCTTTCAGTCAGCGCGATGGATCTTTAGATGTACTGTCTCTGAGTCAAAAAGCAGAGCTTGTATCAATGGCAAGATTAGGCTTTTTATCGTCATCATGACTAAGGTGGTTCAAGAGCAGGACAAAACAATGCATGGGGTTGATACCACCCAACCAAGAGGACCCATTTTCCTAATTGAGTGAATGGGCTGCAAAGCAGCACATCTGACTGCAGGAAGTGGGAGATGTTATTGACATTTTTATCCCTCTTTAAATAGTCTTATAATATTTCATAAACCTTGTGCAGCTTCAAGGTTAGAGTAAAATTTTAGTTTCCCACCAACTGAAATCAAAAACCCTGCTACTGAGGTGGTCATTGACACTCGCTTTATTGCAACCCCTTCTTAACATTATTTCTACTGAACTGTAAATCCCTGATTTATGTAGATACAATTGTTAGGTTTATTTTATTCTGTTTTTTCTATTGCTCTGGATTTCTGTTCCAGTAGTCGTGTTCCCCACTACTGCTTCATATTTGCCAAGACAAATTAGTGTAGTTATAGTAGGTTTGGACTGTCCGAAAGGAAATTGAGATTCTTTTTTATTTTAAATTGAAAGCCGTCGGAGCACTAAACTGAAAGCTTAACTCCAAGCTTCAGCAGTCTTACAGCAGTATAGTTGACACTTTATTGCAGATATTACAAATGTTATGACATGTCTTCAGGGTCAAGTTAAAAACAAAAAGGGTTCCACATTCTCATCAGAAGTAATCTGTCAGTTTTGTCATCAGATGTGATACCAGCCCTCAGTAGCAGTGTCACAGTCAAGGGTTTATCAGGCTCTGTAGTATATGTATACATACTCTGATTTCCAGGGGTTTATATCTGCAATAAAAATTCCCTTTGGGCTAAAACTTGGCATTCATAGCCCAAAGGGATTTTTTGAATTAAAAAATAAAAGCATAAGTAAAGGCTTTCTTGGATGTTAAGAGCACAGAAAATATCTATTCTGCATTTCTAGAATGAATCTTTTAAACTGGCAGACTTCAAATATTTAAGTGGCCAACTCTCTTTACATAAGAGACTATTAAAAAGGACAACCCAGGAAGGGGGTAGGTGGCGGACTAGACAAGTGCTTTGTGCTCGTCGTGAGTATAAGTGTTGAGCATTTGATGAGATGTATAATTAGCCCCACATTTCTAAAGCTCTTGGTGTCTCTATCTATTGAAACTGTGCATGAGGGAATTAGGATGTCTGATGCACAAATATAAATCATTTCTTCCTCACCACCCTCTGGCATGGTCCTGCAGAACAGTGCTGATGCGGCGTATGCTGCTCAGATCACGGCAGCTCTTCTGATACACACATTACATCTGCTCTGTGTAGAAGCAAAGGACTTCCATTTTCTATGGCTGCTGGTCTGGTACCTTTTTTGCTCCTATTTCCATTACAGTAGCAACCAAAATATTCAAAGCACAACAGGGACGTTTACAGGGAAATGCAGAAAAGAAAGTCACACAGAAAGAAATCCCTGTGTGAATGATGGTTATGGAAAGGATGCAAGTACTGATGGGCAAATAGTGCCTGCTAAAACAATTTACCCTCGGTGCTCATTTATTGCCAGCTGATGTTGTAGGGTTTGTCTTTGAATAACTGGTGAGGAAATTAGAAGCAACATATTAGATACAGAGTTTTTGCAATAAAAAGTGATGAAAGACTAATTGTCTCTTGTCACTTTAAAAATTCTATCCTTTGCATGGGTACAAAACCCAGACTTCGTATGAGTATTTGCAAATGCTTTGTGTAGCAGTGTGCTGTATACCGCAGGTAGCACCCGCTCCTGTTTGTAATCTGTAGTTCAAGGACAACGTTAACAAACAGGGTATATTAAAAAGTTACCGGGGTTCTCCATAAAATCCTGGTAAACCAGCAGAAAACAGGCACTGCTGTGTAACAGGAAGCGGGGGAAACTTGACTGTGGTGTATGTTTACAGGTTTTTGTGTTGTAATTCACTGGAGTTCCTAAGGGGAAAATAAAAGAATGTGAGTAAAGAAAACCAGCCCTGAGAGGGTTCCCCACCATGTCCACGGGGAAATTGTCCTAAGACAAACCTGCACATGCTCCTTTAGTGCTCTCACAGAGGCCAACCTGTTAAATTAAGAGGAAAGTACAACTAAGACCTTCCATTGGAAGAGTACAAATGGGCTCTTTGAAGATGCTTTCTACTCTTTATGTATAAATTTGCCACATCTGAATTTAGTTTTGAGTTAGCACCACCCCTTTGCCACCAGGAGCTGCTTCATAGTGTCATCAAGAGACTGTTAGGAAATGAGGTTGATGCCAAGGATATTGTAATTATGGGGTGGCTTATTTAATCTTTTAAAAATTTTTTTTTTTTTTTTGTGTTTGATGAATCTTTGGTTTGTTATCAAGAATTTCATTCTTTATTTTGCTGTGTGTTTCCACAGGTAACCAGACCAAACAGAAAGGTGCTGCAGAATATCCTAGACAGGGCCAGTTTGGATACCTCAGAAGCGTGTTTTTTCCTTGCCAGTCTGCAAGAGTTACAAGCCAATAGTGCCACAATCCAAAATTTTTACATCTGCTTTTGCATTTTTAAATAACGTCCTGTTCTTGGTGCCTGTGATCTGGAAGTCCATAGAAATCAACTGAGAAGAGACCATCAGCTGTTAAACTCTTTCACGGAATTGGTTTGCCCACCCATAAAGAATCTCAGTAGCATTTGTGGGCACTGAATGCAAGCCAGTGTAGTTAGGTATAGTGTTTTCACTGACCATCATAATCTATTTCCTACATGCTCTGTGGCACAAATGCATCTAGTTTTAGGTAACAGCTGCCTGCGGTCTGCCATTAGATCTCTGGAAATGTCTAAGATTCCCGAAGTCTTCCTGAGAAGTTCAGTGTAAAGGCTGCTATTGGAAGAAGATGGAGACTATCTGAGTTGCAGGCTATCTTGTATTTGAAATCTGCATTGCTTTTGTTATTGCTGTAGCAAATGTACAGTTAGTGCCATTCTGTGACATTCTAACAAACTTCCAGTTTCTGCATCAAGCAGACTAAGACTGATAGTGACAAATTTGATGCCCTGTACTGGGATGTATGACTGGGGAGATAAGAAGAAAGGACTATCTCAAGGGAATAAAATGGTTGCAGTAGAGGCCCATAAATGCAAATCTAAATACACTTTTTAGTAGTGCTAGTCTATTATTACAGCCTAAAGGAAGTTCATTTAATTAATAATTAAGGTCCTCATCCGCAAGATGTTCTCAATATGAACTTTAGTGTCAGAAATGGCCAGGAATTTATTTTGTGGCGCAGCTGTGTTGAGAAAAGTCAGCATTATCAAAAAATCCAAAACTGCTGCCAAAAGCATATGCCTATTCTGTAAAGTTTCATCAGATCCAGTACGCTGATTAAAGACAAAGGTACCAATATCCACATTAGAAGAACTGGTATCATATAGCCATCACAACTACTCTTAGCTTTAATGAGACAGCATAGAGGTGATAATTATGTTTTAGATAAATTCCCTCGGAGCCAAACTACCTATTGCATTGACAGTGTCTCCAAGTGCACATGGTGCAATCAGAATTAAAAAAACTGTTCCAAGGTCCTTCCTGCCTGGTGAGTGCCACTCCAGAGCATTCTGGATGAACACTGCAACCAGCATCCCAGACAGCACTGGAGCCCAGCTGGAGTAGTGGGTTTCCCTGTGCTCAGGGGAGTCATAGAATCAACTACGTTGGAAAAGACTTTGAAGATCATCAAGTACAACTGTTGCCCTAGGGCTGCCAAGTTCACCACTAAACCATGTCACTAAGGGCCTCATCTACACAGTTTTTGAACAGTTCCAGGGAGAGTGATTTTACCACTTCCCTGGGAAGTACTGTAACTACCCTTTTGGTGAAGAAATTTTTCTTAATATACAGTCTAAACTTCCCCTGGCGAAGCTTGAAGCTGTTTTCTCTTGTCCTATTACTTGTTACTTGGGAAAAGAGACCCTTTAAGCTTCTTTTTCCTGTCTGCAAGCTTTAGTGGTAATGTTTAATCTGCTGGGATTTTAGGCATCCTAACCCACAGAAGCATTAATAAAGTCCTTTAGATTTTCTGAATTGAAGTTGCTACATAAATACTAAATGTTGATTATGTCGTCATCCGTCCCTGTCCCCTGACCTCCCAGTTCCTCCCTCCTCCCACATTTTATTTTATATTTAACAATTAAGGTGATTAGGAACTGATTCTGTGTTGTGTTCTGGTTTAGCTGTGCTCCTATTTTCTTCTCTTATGTTATCTGCTGCGTGTATGATTCACGAGCTTACTCTATTTACTCTTAAATCATGGTTTTACTTGACTCAAAACCTCTTTGAATAGCTTACTCCATGTGGCAGCTGTATGCCAACAGAGCACTCTTGCCTCGCATCTCTGTGTAGCAGTAAACTCTAGTGTCTTTGGAGTGCAGAAGGGGAAAAGGTTAATTTCTAGGCTCGGTAGTTGCTACTCACCTTGGTGAATATTTTGAACTGTAAATCTGACAACATCACAGGGGAAAAAGTATTTACATACTCTATAATTCACAATAATTAATAAATTATAATGTATTTTTGTTATTATTACACAGATATGATTTACAAGATGCATACACCTTGTGATTTTCAAGCTTTTCTGCTTGATGAGGCCCTGAAAATCTGTGTTTGGTGAGCGAGAAAGGAGTACTCAGCACCAACTGTTACTGCTGTGCTCTTGGTTTGATCTGGTGCCTAGAAATGGAACAATTTGCACTGACATTGTGTGCTGTTTGATACTGACCAGTCTGACTGCACAATGTTAACAACTTAGATGCTGAGGATCAGGGTCAAGAAAAATTTTTCATTTTGTTTCATGTCATCAGAGATGGGAGATAGCAAATTTCTTTTTAGTTTGTGCAGATGAATAAAAGCCAAATGGAAGAAGACTTCTCACATTGTAGAAGGGGAAAATAAGCCAGAAGTTCAGAGTAAGGGAGTAATAATGCGTAGCCTGTTAAACTGTTATGCTAGAAAATGGGGATAAAATTATATTGCTGATTATCTGCCTTTGCTGGTATTATTTTATAAACTTCACTAACAACCCCCCGTAAATTATTATTATTCTGTGAAATTTTTAGCTGAATGGGTTGAATTCCACTGTGTTTGTCCCGTAAAAGGACAAAGATCACTTTGTCCTTTTCGTGATCACTCTTGGTAGGTAATGTTCTGAGAAATTTTGAAAGCATAATTCGGATTTTTTCTCCTACCAAACTTCCCAGAAGAAATACATTCTGGATGGAGCATTGCAGCCTACTCATAGAATCATAGAATCATACAATACTTACCAAGACTGCAGTAAACAACATATGCTAGAGAGTGTTTTCTGGGGGGGCTTGCCTGCTTTGAACTCCATGGTGTGGCTTTTTGCATGAATAGAGTGAGGAAGCTGATCCTTCCCAGGACAATCTCTACTGTCTGTCTACTGTCTGGTCTTTCTTAGACACGCCTTCTTGTTCAGTCTTCCGTACCAATTACATTGCACCTGTACACAGGTATCATTAAAAATAGAAGTAAAAGAGCTATTTAAGAATTTCGTACCTTTGAAAGCATGAAAGTTCTTTTTCTATGACTTTTCTTAGCACTGAAAAATTCACTGGTAGAAGAGGTACCATTGTCTTTCTGCATCTGTGTCCCTGTAAAGTATTTCTTCAACGGAAAAATGCAATAATTTTTCAAAATTCTGTGCAGCTCTAAGACAAAATTTTAATTTAAAAACCTAAAAATTCGACAGGCAAAAATTCAAGATAGAATGAATGTAAAATTTCCTTTTCTCATGATACCATCTCCATGTAGAAGTGGGTTTGCATCATGGTAATTTACAGATAACCTTGTGAAGTAGGTAAATGGTCTCAGTGATTCAGGTAAAAATTCGTTGTTATTTCAACGCACTGTGTAGTGCTTCAGTAGTGCTCACTGCCTTAAAATATGCAAAATTAATGGGATGAACATCAGTAAAAACAGTTCGAGGAGCATCCAACCTACAAAGATAGAAACAAGTGAAAGATAAAAATCTGTGACATTTGACTGTTCTTTTTCCCTGCCTGATTTATCTATAATTCAGACTGCTTAACTTAACTTAAATACAGATACTGTAGTCATAGTATTTGTTAAAGCACTAAGCTGACAAGTATTGAGCACCAGTCATTATTTCTGTTTGAGAGTCAGAGGTTTGAGCTATTCATTTTGCAGCCCGACGTGCAGCACCACAATTCCTTGAATTCCCAAAGCTTTCATATGACTTCCTCAAGGACAGCTATCATGTCTTAGCTGCTGCAGTGACAGATGGGATACAATGTGTCATGTGATGGATAACACTGGAGCCACAGTACTTAATCCTTCTAATACTAATAGCGGCATTATCATAGAGATTTATGAGAATGTCAGTTCCAAGTTCCCAGTTCCATTCATGGGTTTTTAAAACTTCAGCTGCAAAAAACATGCATCCATCCCATTAATTCTAATTATCATGGTTCATCTTCTTCAGCAGTTTTGTACTCCGGAACCTTTCAGTGCAAATTAACGTACCAAAAAAGTGTATTAATTAATATTTGTAGCTTTTAATTTCTGCAAGAGTGTTGTCTGGAAGCAGCTGGCAGTACAGGGCCGCTGCTATTGAATCTTTGCCAAACAAGTGCAGATGTAATTTTGTTATCTCTTGCTTAGTCATTTACGCAAATTAATTTGAACAATTAGCCTTTTACTGGTCCTTCATGAATCATGCAAAAGGGATCTGCCAAAAAAATTACTAGTTGACATAAAAGAATTGGTTAACATTGTAAATCTTACAAAAAGGTATTAGTATGTTTGGGATAAAGTACAACTTCAGAAAAAATCATCATTGGTTTGTTTTGGGATTTTTTTGATGCCTCATCTATTTCACTTCACACTGTTGATTATTGTTGAAGAAAAAAAATCAAGAACAGTAAGCAGTAGAAATTTGGGAATTTTGTTTTGGATGAAAAGCAAAAAAACTTTATGTTTCTTGCCTAAATGTTGTCTTGTCTTCACTGCTTGAAAAGCTGCGATGGGTTTTGTTTGAGAGGAGGTCCACAGTGAGTTTGGGCACTCTAAAGCAGATTTGCTCGTTGTCTGAAAAAACACTCAAATCTTTAGTTTCTTTGGACATTGTTCTAAAGGAAGTCTGTTATCTTACCCAAATGTCTCTCCTCTTAGTAAAACAGACTTCCACATATACACTGAAGCCTTGACTTAGAAATGCTGGGGTTTGTCTTCAGGTAACTCACAACATGCATATTGAGCTAAAACTTGTATTTAAGTCATGTTGAGGATGCAAACTCATACATGAAAGCTAGATTTAAATGACAGTGAACTCTGATTTTCAAAAAAATTGTATCACTGCTCTTTTCTTAAATATCAAACTTAATTTTATTTAGATAAGCCAGATAATCAAGCTTACCAGGGCTCAGTACCATCTGGAGTTTTTGAAAAATGCTGCAATTGAAAATTTTTCTTATTTACTGTTATTGTAGTATTGTATACTCTTACTTTTTTTCCTCAAAAATTTTATATGTAATTTTGGTTTAAATTGTATTGAATAAATCTGAGCTTTGTAATGCTATTCCAAAATGTAACTTTCAGGCTGCTTTTAAGATATGACTATGGCATGACAGCCAAGTTAATTGTTACCTGTCCCTTTGATTGCACATTTGAGACATTTCTTGCAATTTTGCAGTGGAACTGGAAGTGCTGTGATGTGCTCTAATTAAATAAAAAAAAAATAAATCAGTACCTAGTGCTTGGTTGCATTCAGAGCCAAGTGCATGGGAATGATCTTGCTGATATATTTAAGTAAAACCTTACAATTTTGTCTAGTCACTTCTGTTCACTCATCTCGACATGATGCTAGTGCACTGCCGCTAATGTGGGTTGGTCCTGCAGAACAGGTAAAGCTTTTGGGGCTTGTGGGAGTACTAACAGTTCTGTTTTGCCAGGGGCTTTCCTGAATTGTTGGCTGTAGCTGGGGAAATAACTTCAGAATTAAATCTTTGTTTTGTGGAAATCACACTCAAGCTCAAACAAATGCTGACTCTTTCTTAGCTGAGCCAGACTGTCCTGTGCAAATTCCATCACTCTGGCAGGATAAGGTATGGGTCCCTTTCTCTCTAATTGTTTTTTACAAGCTGTGATTTCACAGTCTGTATTGTTATTTCCATTTGTCCATTTGATTGCGGAGAAAAGAGACCAGATGTTATGTGACAAATCATAGCTATTTGCAATCTGTTGGAATTCTTATAAATTGTACCAGGGATCATTTTCTGATAACTGATCCTGCAATCACTTATGCATGTGCATCACTTAGAGCATGAGATGTCCTATTGAAGACTGTGGATCTATTCATAAGCTTAAATTAAGCATGCATCATGCACATTTGTGTAAATGTTTGTGTTGTGAAATATGCTGATATTTAGAACTTGCCTGTTAGATTCACCATTGCATTAATTTGCATTTAATCAAATCACATTATTATTACACTGTAAAACTTGAAATCAGTTAATGTTTTTATTATAATGGGTTAAGTATGGCTCAAAATTTGGCTGAAGTTTATTCTGCAGCAGAGAGATCCAATTCTGTTTACTAATTCCTAATTCACAACAAATAGTTCCTTCAGTAAAGTGCATCAAACCCAGCCCTGTTATCCGTCTTCTTTTAGGGTCTGTGGCTAATCAAGGAAGTGATATCTCACTGGCACACTGATAAGAATGAAGTTAGTTCCTCTGTAATTGAAAGTATCAGTAGTAAACTTGGCTGGAGCTTGATTAATGGTTTATTAAAATCAGAGTCTTCATAGTGAGTGCTAGATAAGGAGTTTTAGGCAAATTACTTGGTTACTGGGAAACCTTTAAATTTTAATCATGGAGACACTTCAGCATCATTAGGAACTGAAAAAGACAATGGGCACTGGAAGGAATTGATGTACTTTTCAATCTCTTCTTCTGTGGTGATATTGAGTGATGCATGGGCTGCAATTGAGAATCCTCTTGCTCCCCATGCCTTTGATTGCTGTTGTTATAATTTAATATTATACAGTTCTTTATGATCATGGAAATCAGATGAGTTAGTTGCAAAAGATGGAAGGTTTCAGTGTAAGAAAAATTAGTTTAACATCCTGGTTCCTCTATTCTGTTTGGCTGCATAGCAAAACGGAAGGATGCTGAAACTTGCATTCAGAATTAGTGGAAATAGAGAAACAAGCTCTTTTACACACATTCATATTTTTTAATGTAATAATGTTATAAATTCCAAAGATACATTTACATGTCATTTTGAAGTCCATTTTTAGATAGTGAGCGTGCGCATATCTGTGACTTATATGGTGCATGTGTGTAGCATCTCTGATGTATCTATATTTATGGAGATGTGAAGTACTATAGTAGTACTTTATGAGGATACATATGGATTGTAGACATCTCTCCTGTGTAACAGATCCCATTCAAACAAGTGTGAATAAAACCAATACACTCAACTTGTGCAGTCACATCTTTTGTTTCTGCCTGGGATTTACAAGAGTCTAAGGATTTCCCCAGCTTTTCCAGGTAAGCATACTATGGAACTGGGTTCATACAGTGACCTGTCTAATTTAAAGTCAAGTAATTTTTTTTTATTTTTTTTTTTTGCCTCCACTGCTACTATGGGAGAGCTTCTCTCCTGTCTGAAGATCTCATTTAGACGTATCTTTCTAATAGACTGAATTTATTTGTAGCTAGTGAATGCCTGTTCATATTTGTACCAACATTGTCTAGTGATTTAAAACAGTCTTAACCCCAGCCTTCATCCATTTTACTGGGCTAAGTAAATTTCTTTGTTTCATTCTCATCACTTAAGAGAGGTTGGACTTTTGCCTGAGTATCCCTTTTCCTCATTTTGATGAGTTTTTCTCCTGTGTGTGAACAATCTGAAATGCTTGGTAATCCCAATATGGTGCTACACTAGACTTTTACAACAGTATGAATATTTTCCTATTTCTAATGAGAACTTTATTACTTCCCTATTGTAAGATGTGCCTACCATTTTTGTTCATGGGTGCATTGTATCTGTAGTTAAAGTCAGCATATTGTCTCCTCTTTCATTTCCACGGAATAAGTTCAATCTGTCAGAAAAAATACTGATTATTCACCTGTAAATTCCTGAACTTACAGTTTTGTGCTAGTAAATGTTATCTTACTTCTGTCATTGAAGTCCCCAGATCATTTAATTTACCTGTAGTCTAATATTCCTTTGGGTTGGTAATGCCTCCCAAAATCATGTAATGAAAAAAATGTAGTTGGTATACTAGCCTTCTCTGTCAAATTAATTATCAAAATCATTAAATAAGATGAGATCTGACACCTAAGCAACACAGGATTAAAAACAATTTGTCCAAAGTCACATTGGAGAGCTGTGAAGAAGATAGTCTAAATCCCAGTGTGCTTGCTATATTAGAGAAACATTCATTTTCTTTCCGAAGGAAAATTGCTAGAAAACATGTACTAGAAAATTGTAAGCTGGGAAAAATATTTCTTTCTAGCAAAAGCAGAGCTTGCTGCAACACAATTATTTGCAGAAAAAGAAACTTCTTTTTGCAATATATGCATTGGTTATTGTAGGAGACACTTTTAGGCTGGAGTGGAGTTTCCACTGTGCCAAAGGAAACAGCCTGTATCACTAGCTGAACATCAAGTGCACAATGTGTTCATATAGGCTGCAGGAATAATATATCAAAGCTATTGGCCTTAAGAAGGTATGCTAACACTCTACAAGGAGGTCTTTTCCTGTGACTATCCTATTCACCCATTCAATTGTTTTCTTGCTGATACAGCTCAGAAATATTTTTAAAAGGAAGAAAGTTTTCATCATGCAGGAAACCATTTTCCATCCATGGACAAGAGGCTAAATTCTGGCCACGGAAGAGAAAATGCCAAACCAAAACGTGAGAGGGAGAGACATATCTTGGCAGGGTGATTTGTGCCTTTTTTTTTTTTTTTTTCCTTTTAATAAATAATGCGTACTTAGGAATTGAGAATATTAGTACAAGCCCTAGGGGAAAATGGATTTAATAGAAGGGGATGAAGTTGGTTTGGAAACATATAGTTTATTAAATTTTCTCATTCAGGGGTTTATTATATGATTTACGATGACTTAAGCTTATTATGTGCCCCTTTTTAATTTGTCACATAATGATTATGTATATGTATGCAGCCATGTTGTGAGTGAATTCATATATTCAGAACAGATAAAATGCCAGAAGAAGCCACTTTGATCAACTGATCTACCTTTATTTACTGTGCAACCATTTAATTTCAACCAGTATCAGGTCATTCCATATACATATATTGCTGTAGAATACAAATTTATGGTATGTGCAGCACCTATTTCAGAAACATTCTTGGTGTACAGGATTTTAAAAATAGCACTGTATAGTGTTACATAGTTTTTTGTGTGCACGCATGGCCAGATATAAATAGGGCCACATTCTCAGTGGTGTATAATGTCCTGTGGTATCAGACACCTCATTTTATATTTACCAGTCTAATTGTGAGCTAAAAACTGGGGAAAAATTTTAGGCCTTTAATATTGTAATGCTTATTTAATGTAGCTCAGATTTGCCTTATCGGTCCTGTTGAAGAGTAGTCTCTGTGAGATAGGCTTGGGTTATTTATTAGGCTCAAGCTGTTAATACCGAAAGATGTATGAAAACTTGAAATAAGAGATGGTTGCATTTCAAAAGTGCAACAGAGAGCTGAAGTGTTTTTAATTGCCTTTGCAGCCCTCTGCACAGCTGAACCTGGAAGACACACAGAGATTATGGAGGCGTCTAAGCATCAAAATGTGCTTGGCAGCTTCATCTTGAAGCCTTGCAGCCAGTGTCCCACCCCAGTGTGTCTGTGAGCCATGCATGGTTCCAGTCTGACCCAGGGGAGGCTGCAAGGGATGTTCTCAGGGATGGGAGCCTGAGGTTGCTTGTGTTTGATGGATGCTTGGCAGCTACAGGCAGGGTCTAAACTTCTGCCTGGTGGAAAGGGACAGGGCTGGAAACAAGGGGTCAGTCCATGCCATTACACTCATTCACTTCCTAAAACTACGTCTTTGTAAATGGTTTATGCAATTTAGAGATAATTTTTAATTTTTTTCCTCTCCTCTCCTCTCCTCTCCTCTCCCCTCCCCCCCCCTTGCCCCCCTCCTCCTTCTTGCTTTTCTCTTGCCCTCCTCCCCTCTTTCTCCTCCCCCCCCCCACCTCCCCCCCCCTTCCTC
>WYDI02014415.1:0-31978 GCA_009867235.2 Psittacus erithacus
GCTTAGCAACTTCATTTGCCAGCTCCTTCAGGACCCACGGATGGATTTCATCAGGTCCCATGGACTTGTGCACATTCGTTCAGGTTCTTAAGATGGTCTCAAACCAGATCCCCTCCTACAGTAAGCCTAAGGTCTTCATTCTCACAGTCCCTGCATCTGTATTCCATGAACACAATTATACCAGTCCAGTAACTGCTTGCACATTAAACTATAATGTTAAGAGTTAGCCTTCTCTTCCATTAAATATTTCAGAAGAGGCACTAAGCGTCCAGTATGCTTACTGCATTCTTTGATGATGCAGCAGCAATCTAGGAATCAGAAATAGCTGGAGCTCAGAAGACAGTGGCATCTTGCAGCACAGTTTTAAAGAATTCTAGGGCAACTCAGTGAAAGCTGTAGCACCACAGTAAGGAAAGCCTCCTTTTTGGGGAAAAAAAAAATAAAATATATATATATATATAAAAAAATAAAAATAAAGCAGTGTATGGCCTCATAAAGGACAAGCAAAATGCTGAAGGTTAAATAAAGAGCTCTCAATTTTCTTAACTTACCATTGTAGGCAGTTTGTAAAGTGCATTTCTCTGTGAAAATGACTTCTGTTTCAGAAAAATTAACTAGTAATAACTGACAGGCAACTCTAAATACCATCATCTGCCAGACAAGCAGAAATATATTTTTTGGGCAGCATAGTGGGTGGTGGTGTTTGTTTGTTTTTACCATAATAGTGAATTCTATCTTACCATGAAGTAATTTGCAATGTTGACTGCATTCAGCCATAATGAAGTAAATCTTAGGATCAGGTACGTGATGCAACAAACAAATTTTAGCAACTTGTTAATACTTCTCTGAATTAATTTACATAAATACTGGATGGCAATGCTTTATTCTTAGTTTTGTTGCACGCAAACTTAAAAAAATCCTTTATTCACACAACCAGCTGACCTGCGCAGCTGATACTGACATTTATCTAGAACAGAGGCCAGCCTCTGGCTGTCTTTATATAAATTGCGGTCATTTCCCAAAATCTTTTCTGAGCTCCACAGCGGACTGTCGTTGCTCATCTTTTCTAAGTCTTCTTCCATTGTAAGGGTCTGACAACTGGTGTGGGCATAAATATTGCATAAAAGAAAAGCACTATGGATATTAGAAATGGTACTATAAGACTTTGTTCTCAATCTGCCCACTTGGTGCTCATAGGTCACAACTGTGCAAAACCTCTGAAAATAAGTATTTGCTTTTTTCCTACTATTCAAGAGGCTTTAATTACTTTTATCCTTTACTAGGTTGTCAGGAGACAGCAGATACAGATACACCCTCCTGCTTAATTACTAATTTGGTACTAGTATACCTTTATATCTGAAAACAGTTTTTATAAAGTATATTCTAATCAGCTACTTACTTCAGATCTTGCAGAAGGTCCTTGGCATTAAGCATCGTTATTAAAGAGGTCGTGGCTGCTGGAATAATGATTATAGGAGTTCGCGATCCTGTAGACATAACAGAGTTACATTTGGCTGGTTTCAGCGTGGGTTTTTTTTAAATGTTTTTGTGTGTGTGTTTTGGGGTTTTGACCATTTTTTTGTGGGTTTGATCACTGGTATCTCATCCCATGCCCCTCACCCCTGTTTTCGGTGTGGGTTTTTTTTTTTTTCATTAAAGGAACCATACATAAAAATAAAACACTTGCTTAACAGATCAAAATAATGGAAAAATACTCATGAAAAAAAGTACTAAATATTTTCAAACCTTAAGGTTTTCATTGACCAAAGAAATTGCTGACCTCTATCAAGAGTCTATAAATGTGAGTAGGACCCATATTTAGTGAAACAGAATGCTGTCTGCATCCTACAGCTTGTTTACATTGTGGCTTGTGGTTCCAAGCAAGAGATACAGTGGGCACAATTCACATGAAAATGAAAAGGGTCATTTAACTAAAATTGACTCACCTTTTTTCTGGTTTGGAGGTGGTCTTGCTTGAGAAACTGAGGGAAAACAAACAGAAAAGATAACAGAATGATTAATACAAATTGTAAAGCAAAACTTAAATGTTTTTAGTTGCAGGAGTGAACAGAGGAGAGTCACACTATTGTCAGATCATTTTCACAGAAAACAAACAGCTTTTGACCATTTGAAACATGTTACGACAATTGATTCAATCTATCCTAATTTTACTCTGAAACTAGTCATCCCTCTCCATTCTCCTCAAAAACTCAGGGCACTACATCACTGACAAAAATTGCCAGCAATTTAAAAAAACCCCTGCTTGTAGATCTTAAGTTCAGTAGTGCTGAACCAACAGGAACATTGTTTCACAACAAACTAATCTTTACAGACCTTCAGGTTTTCATTAGTAGTTACTGCACATGACATCAGCAAAATTCAGTGATCCATAACACATACAGAACTTGCAACAATCAAAAGCTGACTGTTGAACTCCTCAGAAAAACCTCAAACCACCAAGCAAAATCAGACAAACAATACAGGCCAGATAAAAACCACAGAAATCTCCCTTACACCCTGCCAGTGAAACATTCCCACTTCAGTCTTCCAAGTTGTGACCTCCTCAATACAGGAGATAATTCAGTCCCAAGTTGGAATAGCCATCTATTTTAATTCACTTCAGCACTATTACTGAATAACCTGGCTTCCTCCAAAGAAACATTTCACAGTTAAGTTTTCAGGAGTCCTAACTTGAGAAAAGAATTTTCATGCTGGATAATTATCATCATAGTGTTTATCCTAATTCACCCAAAAAAGAAAGAAAATCAAAAAATGGTGTGTAGTAGGAAGATTGATGCAGACTAACTCCAGTCTCAACTGCTACTATGCATGACAAATTTAATTAACTGACTTCCAATTTCATAGCACCAACTTGCTTCATGTTTATTTATGACCAACTGTTTCTGAAACTTCATAGAACAGTATAAATATTCAAAACACATAGTTGCCATTGTTGAAATATTGAGACCATATCCTTAATTATCTTTTCCTGACACTGTCAAATGCACAGATATAATTGGCAACACTATATTGAACTACATGAACTTTACCTACTCAATGATATTTTAATTTTTTTTTTAATCTAGGTATCTCTTTGATCTAAAGAAGTTCCTGAAATACATGGACAGCATTAGCTGCCCTAAGGAGGAATCGGGGGAGGAGGGAAAAGGCATATGGAAGAAATCTGATTGCTTTGCACTTTGATACTGCAGAAAGGTGCAGAAAAAATAATCTTAAAATGAAATCACATCTTGGATATTTTTTCACATCAGTATCGTACAACTATTCTGTCCAATTCAAGTAATGCTTCTGATGGATGTGCAAAGCAGACTTTTTTAAACTGTGTTTTTAAAAGTTTCAAACCCAATTTTGATTTGAATGGAACAGTATATACTTTTTGCAGACTATACTTGCTTATTCTCTCTTCAGCTTACAATATAGAGGCAAGATAATGGATTAGACTGGCCTTACTGAAGGGCAGTATCAGCATAACCTATATAATTTACATATTTCTGTCAGTTAATGCCCATGAAGTCACAGCTAGCAGCAGGAACCTGTGACAAGTCAGTCAGATTTCTATCTTTGCCACTTCTACTCTTTTCATACTGCTGTCAACTTCCATTTGCATGATTATGCTTAATGGAGCTAGTAAGATAAGTATGACAGGCAGCATGACCTTTCTAGTACCAAAATAATCAAACAGAAGAATCTGCACACAACAGCATTTAGGTATGCTGAGAGTATGCAATATTAGCATAGATTTTTGGGGAAGAATAGTTTTTGCAATACTAAGTCTTAAAATTAAGTCCTACTAATAAATCTCAGGCAACACACTGAAAGCATTTAGTAGTCCTAACAAGAATATGGAGTACTCCAGCAGAACTTCTAGGAAAAGTATATCCATTTTAAAAGGCAGCTTTGTTCCCACAAAACCCAAAATGTCCCCTTTCCAATACTTTCATAACATCATCTTGTTCTTAAATAACATCTTTCAGTTGAGACTTCCTTCCACCCAACCAGAAAACTCTCACAGTATGCTAACTAACTACAGACATGTACATAGCTGTTTGGAAACATGAATCCTCTCATACACTGTCTGTACTCTTACACTCGTTAAAAAACTCTAAGGGTTTCTCATCATACTATCTTTGAATTTCAATTTGAGATTCAATCTGACATATAAAACCGACTTGGTAGCTAAAGTTTTCCAACTGGGAATTAAAAAGCCAGATGAGGATTCTGGCCATGTTATGAATACCCAATGTGCCAAGAAGTGTGAAGAAGTAATGATAATGCATACGGAGAAAGACTTACTTCTGACACATTAATAACAGAAGTAATAACTTATTTCTTTTTGAGATTAGCTTTTCATTTAGGCTGTTTCTCACTGGAGTAGCTCTTATATATTTAAGCTGGCATTTGTGAACGACCAAGCTGACAACCAAGTTCGTCACTTTTTAATTTCACTAGCACATCCCTCCAATGTGCTAATCAGGCAACACATTGAAAAGAATGAACCCAAGCGCCACAGCATAACATGAACCAAACAATTATGTGTTATTTCCAATACATATGCAATCAAAGACCACAAATAAACTATCCCCACTTCAGTCTTCAGCTAACTCATATTTGAAATAGCACTCCTTTGAAACTTGCATTTACTTGGAATAGAAGCACAAATGACAGTAGAATACCTTACCTGGTCGTGGTACAGGCTGTGCTGCTGGCGTTTGTGTTTTGCGAGCAGAAGCACCTTCCTTTCAAAAGACAGAAGAGGTAACATTAACACATCTGACCTTCCTGACAGGTACATGGATCTTTTAAATGAACAAATTGCTACAGAGGGCATCAAGAAAATGAGAACAGGTTTCCATTAAACAGAAGAAAAAAAGAAAAACAAGTGAAAATATTCAGAACTCTACAGATTCAACTTTAGACTTGGGGATAACAGACAATCTCATAAGCTTTTACATGTTTACATTTTAAAGATCAAATGCCATTCAGAAACTTCCACATTCAAAGAAACCTTTCCTATTTACAGTATTGTTTTATTTTACCGATGATAACTTTCACCAAGGGTTAATAATGTCAATATAAACAACTGGCTAGAGTAATTTCAAAACACGATCTGTTTATACTCTCGATGGAAAACTAGGACTAAGAAATTGCAGGGCACTCCTCTCAAAGAGTTTCAGTGCCCAGAAATAGCCCACTTGTGATAATTAGTTCTGCTCATGCCTTATCCAATTACCTTAATGTAACAAACAAAAGACCTGAACAACTACTTATTCTGGTTAACTCTGCAGAGTCAACACACCAAATAAGAGAACAGTGGGGTCACATGTCTGATTCCAAAGCAACAGTGAATTCCTGCAAGAACAAATTCTGTTCTCAGCTATGGCTGTGAAACCTCACTGAAGAAAACATGTATTACTAACACTGTATAAAAGCTTGCTATATATTCCAGTCATTTCAATTTGCAAGGCTGACAGAAAACCTTTCAAAATGAAACCACGAATTTTAGCTGAAAATTACTTAAATGCTATGTGAGGCATATGCTACAACTGAGAGACACTTGGAAAAGCCAGAGATCCCACTCTGGGAAAAAACTGTGGGAAAGTGCTCCAATAATCTCCAATATACCACGTTTGTATGTCCATGCAAAAACAACAGTATGTTTTGTGATTCAAAGCAAGAAAGCTAATCAGCAGGGCACTACATCCAAGTAGCATCAAGTTCCATGATTTAAATAACACTGAACAAACTGCTTTTAAGTTTCCACCATGAAAGTTAAAGCTGTTTTTATCTCAAGAACTGTGAAGTACAATTAGAAGAAAAGATCACTTGACAAGCGCTTAGAAAACACAAACTTACCCAGAACTTCTATTCCCTGAGCTTTAGTTAAATCCACCTATGATTAGTTACTACAGACCAGAGCTGACATTTGGTAAAGCACGCAGCTTTTCCAGTCAGCAGTCTCCAACTGACAGTATAAGGATTTAACCCTGCATGGCAAGAAATACATTAATTCCAAATTCTATTGTACCCTTTTCTGGTTATTAAAATGCTAAGAACTATGTAGGGCATTTGAGTCAGTAACTCTTATTTTAAGACTTATTTTTTCAGGCATCTGCTAAAAGGTATTTTTGCCAATGTCCTTTGACAATAATAATTCAGAAAATGATAAAACCCAAAATGCCACATTAAAAGTAGAGCAGCAGGAGAGGCTGACTACTTTTGAGAGAAGCCTTGCAACTGAGAAACAGCAGTTTTTGAAACACTGCCTTTTTACCAAGAAAGTGGAAATAAAACGTTTTGCACCTGTTTCTATGGAAAAATGTAATTTTCTGTGTGAAAAGATTGTTCCTATGGTGCACTAATTACACTTTTTGAAGAAATACCAAGAATTCCCACATGACATTTCCTTAAATTCACAGCACCTCATGAAATGGAAAGAACATCAAGCTAAAGAAATGTCAATTTCTGAGATGCTGTTTCAATTTTCTAAATCCAATCCAATTTGCTTTGATGCTTAGCTATGGCTGTCTGCAGTCCCACATGTCATACGTTTCCTTCCCTACAGAATCAGTAATCCACATTTTCTGCTTCCCCTTCCATTTACTCTGCACCTTTAGTGTCTTGAACAGACCTTGCAGGTCCTACAGCAGGTGCAATGAAGGGAGAGAGCCAGGAACTGCTTCAGACATTCTAGAGCTTTTAGAAATTCTTGGGAAGAATAGTAACCAAATTATAACCGAATCCTTGCTCTGGTTTCCACTTGCGATTGGGGCTTCTCCACCAAAATGCCCATAAAGCACCATAATATACATACAGTGTAGCCTAACAACATAACTGTCAAATTATCTATTTGGGAGTTGCTCACACTTTCCTTTGAAATGCCTTCTCTACAGGGATTAATGGGAAACTTAGTGCATAAGTCTCAAACACAATGGCTTTGAGAACACTGCAACTGAAACAAACAATCAACAATGAAAACAATGAAAAGAAAGAAAATTAAAAATCACATGAAAATAGCTGATTAATGGTAGGAAATAAATTCACTTAAATGAGTAGATACAAAACACAGCCACCACTTCCATGTATATGACCTTTTGATTTGTACAATTACTGCAAATCAACAAATGGAGGTCACAGCTTTAAATGTTGTAAATCACTGCTTCTGAGAGTAATAATTTCACGGATGAACCTCTGCTCACAGCTCCTGGCATCTTAGCACAGAAGTTCAATTGTCACCTAACTGAAGGCATAACATCAATACTTTGTAACTGATCCACAACTTTTCTCCCTTAATGGCTGCCAGCGACCTAATCACCACCTCCTATTATGTAAAAACTGCAGACAATGTAGCAAAAGAAACTGATCTATATTTTGACCCCACATTTCTTAAGTGGTTTGTAAGGAGAAAAGTATACTATTGAGATAAGGAAAAAAACAGCAGCACAGAGCAGTGATGGTTGACAAGATACACAAAGTGGAGAAGAAAAACTGCTTTCAGTGGCAAAGTCACTAGCAGGATAATTTTCCTAGCATTTCACATGGTCCTGAAAATAAAAGATGCTACCTTAAGATAGAACATTAATGCTTTTCAAAAGCATTTGTTAGACTTGTAAGTTTTACCTATGACAATGCACAGGTTTATGACACAAGCTCTGTTTACAAAGCAGGTATAACCACAGAGAACTATGCTATGATTTCTCACAGGGAAAGAAAATTGACAGAGTAAACTTCATGACTGGTTCGTTCAGCTACACAAGGTGCTGCTGGTGTGCTGTCAATTAGAGCACAGCAAGACACTTCAAATCTTCCGATGAGAAGTTTTTAGTGGAAGAATTACTCTTAAGTAACTAACACAATGCAAATTCAAACTCCAGTCAGAGTTTTTGTTTGTGCAGCTGTACCCTAAGCATCAGAAGCAGCAGAAATCACTGTTTAGCTATTTAAAGAACATTCATTTCCTCAAAGTTCCTGAACACTTAACAGATTCACTCAAAGATGACACACCTAATTCTTATGCATAAGCTGTCTGAGACTGTTAAGGAGTATATGATGAATATTCATAACCTGAAACTAATTTAGTAACAAACCCACGTAATTTGAAAAATACAAATCTTTAAGACAACCACTTAACATCGTATTTTAATGAAAAACATACTACTTGGGTTGGTTGTACTAATTTACCACAGGAAGTTACAGTTTACTTATGATTTACATTAAATACATAAGTATTTAACCATTCAGAAGCAATTATCTGACATAGAATGAAATCAGAAGATACCAAAAGCTCCATACTTTCCTGAATTTAATGGCATCATTCACAGATACACCGCTGTACATACTTTTCAGCTGAATTCATCCAATGTCAGTACTAATGTTTCCTCTCATATTAGATATTTACAAAATAACCCGTCTTTATTTTAGTGTATGCTTTCTGCTATTCAGCACTGTCCTACCTAAACACCTACAACCACTGGGTTTGCAAGCCAATACATGAACAGAAAACAGGTTAGTATACGTGAAAAAAGTACAGATTCCCTCTTACAGTCAAGTAAGGAAAAGAGCCTCACGCCCTAAAGGACAACTGACTTAGACTGTATTATTGTACACTCTAGTAATTAAGCTTCTGGCACCTTCTTTTGTTCCTTACACCTTCATACAATTTATGTATTTGTCCTAAAAATTCAGACACTACTATGTACTCTGATAAGTGCTGTGAGTATAAACTATGTTTACAGTAACATGAAGCTTTAGGTCTTAAAGTCTCTTAAATTTGTACATATTGTATACAGCTTACTTGACACCTTCTCCTTCACATGTGCATTTTTTTTCCTTTCTCTGCTTCTACATTATACAGGCACCTAACAATAAGTAAACTATGGTCAACCCATATGTGTATTTAGTTATCCAAGAGTGGGTGGGTTTTTTTTTATTTCTAACAGCTTCTAAAACCTTCTGCAGTGTTTGCTGACCTTTTTAATTAAGAAATAAATAATGCCTTTTTTTAATGTGAAAAAACCCCACAAATTACCAATATTCATCTCATACCAGGACCCTACTGGTATGCATTTTTGACACCTAGTACTTTTCTTAAGTCTACATGAACATTAACATCCAGTTAAGTTACTTACACTCATTTTTCAAACAGAATAAGAAATTGCCTGAACAAAACTCAGCTACTTTTTTGGAAATGAGCCCTCCTGTCTTAAGGAATGAAAAGTGTTATATTGGTAGAATATTCACTTGGAGGTACATTACACATACACCCAAGTTAATTTACCCTCTTGAAGTGCAAAAAAACCCCAAAACAAAACAAACCACAATTAAGTTTCTTATTGTGGCCTTGCAAAGTACAAATAACTTAAGGAAAAAACCTATTTCATTGCACACACACAATCCAAACTAGTTTCTATGAAGATATCCATAGCAGTCTAATATTTTGACCTTTAAAAAATGTTAGTAGCAATGGAGAGAATAGACAATTTGATGCCATCCTGTGGCTTTAACTTCTGGCAAATTCATTTTTTACCTTGTTCCTTTGTAACAATTTAAATTACTACAAGATGTTTACACAAAAATCTAAAAAATATTAGGTAACTTGCATGGTCCTGCACAGAAGCAGCATGAGTAAAAAGTAATATTTGAGTCTGCAAGAAGTGTTAGCGACTGCTTGTGTTTACAACATAAAGCAACTTTCAGCTTCACCATCCATGATGGAATACAGTTCAGCCAAGACTGTTCTGCTCATAAGCATGAATGTAGTAAAATTGCAACACACTGATCGCAAATAAGAAAACTCATGTGGATAGTAAGCTTGTAAAAATAACTTTAAGAGGAGACGTCAATTTAGCTATTCAATTTAGGGCAGAAGACACTGTAAGAAGTAATTTTAATTACCAGTAACTACATTATCATTGCCTAAGTTAAAGTATTGAACCTCTGAAAATTCTAAAGTCAGCCTAAAGAACTAAGACAAAATCTAAACTAACTGCATAGTTAGAGAACAGTATATTTCTATAAATTAAATCTTGTATACACCAATTTATGACAAAAAGCCAAAACAATGGGATGACTTCAAAACCAGGTATCTAACAACTGGTTCAGGTGGCCTACTTTAAGCCCAACAGAAACACGTATCTGTTTCATATAAATAGCTTGGATTCTGAAAACACAGGGCTTTGTTATAAACAATTTAAGGGCCTTAAAAGTCAGGGGAGCAGGGTCGAAATCTTCCACAAGACCATGCTAAAAAAAAAACCCCAGACTTGCTGTGCCTTTGCAGTCTTCCTAACAATCCTCTGACTTTTTTTCATATCAAAAAGGTTCAGTAATATTTTCAGTTTAAAGCGTACTTCACATCATTGTATTTACACATGAAACTGGTATAGCTTATTTGCATACTTATATGCACAGACATCTGCTTATGCAGTCCCCAAGACAGATATTTAAATAATAAATTGCAAGATTTTAACTGCTTTTGTAATTTTAAACTATGCTGTAACAAATAGAATTTGATAAAAAGATCTTAATTGTTGTGCAAATACAGCCAATATCACAGTCATTTTAACTTCCATTGCTTGCAATATTAACAAAAAGATCATTACAACTGTTTACAGTATTACAGTATTTCAACTTCCTTGTAGTCTAGAAAAAAAAAAAAAAGGGAGTTGAAGCAGAATAAAAGATATTTTTATAGAATTAATTTTAAGAGGGGAAATGTTTACCATTATTTATCAAAGGCTTCTGATACCAGCTGCTTAAGGGTAAAAACACCACAGCTTCACTGCTTTGACAACTGAAAAAACTGATGTGACAAGACAAAAGGAGTTAGTAAAAATTGTATCAATCATATTTATAAACCTGCTTATACTGAAGATCATGTCTTATGAAACCTAGTTTGAACAAAAATACCAATGGAAGACTGGCCAATCCTCAAATTCAGTTGTGAGAAAGAAAACTTAATGCTCACCTTATAAAGATGAGGCAAATTTCATTATAGTTTTCAAAATACTGTTATATGCAGTACATCTAACAAATTTTGCAAGCGTAAGGAAATCAGATGCAGACAGTCTCTTCTGAATGAGTACAGCATTACAATGACGGAGGAGAAGAAGAAAGGAGAAGCGATGGAGGGTGGGAGAAATATACTCATGTCATCAAGCGACTAAATGAAACTTAGAACTAATACGTGCTATTCTGCAGCTTTCAAATTAAACTTTTGTTTACAAATCTCACCCTTAATTAATCCATTATAGAATCAAAACTGTCAAAAGTACTCAAATTCTGGAACATTTACACTGTAAAGCATAACAAAGAACAGGATTGATGGTTTTTTTTAGTAGCAGGTTAGGCCTGTTGATCAGTGTCATTGAAAGATGTGAAAAATACTGCAATTTTTGCTACAAACCCCATATTCTATGTTGTTTTTTTTTTTTTTCCTGGTGAAAAATCATTTCATATGAGTGATTAATACTTGCAGTTATACTTAGTATTGGACTAGAGATGTGTGAACACATGAAGTAGAAAGTTGGACACTAAAACATTAGCAAACTATTGAGTTCATGGTTATGCAAATTCCAGTTCTATTGAATTGATACGGCAAAAGATGAAACAATCCTTTTAACTTCAAGCTGTGTGTCAAAAATCTTACCAATTGCCAAATAGTATGAGTGAGGCTATCTCAGATAATTAACCCAAAGGGAAAGAACTTGAAGCAAAAATAATGTTTCAGTGATACCTACTTTTGTCTTTTCACTCAGTTCAAGGGAATGAGTAATTTGAATAACCATAGGTAGGTATACTATAGGCAGGGCTTTATTTTTAGAACAAACAAACAAAATATATGGAGTTCTGTCAGGACTGAGAGTTGATTTTTGATGAAAGCAGCTTATCACCAGGAAAATGTAAGTGCTTGCATGTTTAATCTGGCATTCTCAGCAACAGTCCTCTTCAGCTCAAAACTGCTATTTCAATAGCAATGGTTTCAAATTACATGAGTGATGTAAATTCAAGATGAAGATCTTAATTTTACTGGTATTCTGTGCAAGGATAAAGATGGGAGGAGCTCTAGCTCCTCATCTAAGACTGCTCAGGAATGTTTTGAAATCTCAGCTTTGAAGATAATACTCAGTCTTAAAGCATATCGGTAATTGTTTTTCATTTGCAGGAAAACACTGCTGACATGCAAACTCTACACATACTTAGAAAAGCACTGATAAGTTTTCTACAGATCCTGCTTTGGAAACCATATTCATGGCAACAGTCACATGTACATTAATGAACATGTTCTACGTGGAGCAATGGGAAGACCAGCATTTAGTAAGCAATTTGGACTCAGAGGAAATTTGCAGAGGAAAAGGCTTAAAAGATCCTGAAAAGGTTCCTCTGCAACTTCTAGAAAGACTCGCAAAATGCTTTGTGTGATATGAATATTTTTAAAGGCTCTGCAAGTGCCTACACAAATACGGATGGATCCTTAACCTCAGCACAACAATTTCTCCAAAAAAATCAAACCAAGACCCAGCAGTTGATTAACTTCATGTGATGCTGTCCAACGTCTCAATGCTACAGAAACTGATGAGGCTCTTTCCAGACTCCCCTTGGTTATACTGAATCCTGTTACTATAACATGAGGTACTGAAATACTAGAATTCTAACACATAGGGTGTTATTCAAGACCTTAGGGTTTTTTGCAATTGCTTGTTTAACAAATTATCCAGCACCACATTTTCCCAGTTGTACTTCACCCTGATGTGATCTTCTCCTTTTTGTTCACTGAAAAGAAGTTTAACATTATTCTTCCATACCTTCCATCCCAGCACTATGGTTATATATTACATTATATTACAAGAAAACATCATTATCATGGGCGGTCATGGCCAGAGAGATGAAAGCAATTTTCAAAGTAATCACTGTGAAAGACTTAAAATTTCAAAAGAAAATCCTGAGACTATATTCCTTGAGAAGTCAATACACAAAGCTGAACAATGGAGTGAAGAGCACTGAAGTTGTGTTGCCTAGAAAAGTAACTGCTCAGTTCAAAAACAGCATCAGCTTTTTCAGTATCAAAAGCTTTAGCTGCAGCCATAATAAACTGTAATACACAAGCCACAAGATAAGAGGACTTGAGTGATGACAGTGATGACTGCAAAACCACAATGGACTACAACCACTTCCACATGGAAAGGGCGATTCTGAACTCTCACAGGCCAGAGAAAAGTCTAGAAAAACTATTTTAATTGCAGACTGTCTTACACTTCCGGCTTCCTCCTCTAAGAATAACAACTCATCTACTATGCAAGTTCAGCTGCAAAAGAGTAGGTGGGGTTTTTTTTTAAACCACATAAAGTGATATCTTGGGGCCTGTGTAAATGGAAGAGGCTGCTAGTAATACTAACGTACAGATTCGTGCAGTCAGTCAAATAACATTGGTAATGAAGTTCATGCTATCTCAAATTTTCTTCTCAACTGGTTTTGTGTTTCTTTGCAAGTTCATACTAAGACACCCCAAAAGAAGCACACCCACTTGCTTCACTGGCTACAGCGAAGTTGTGATAGCAACTGCATGTACAGGAAATAAAAATATATTATAAAAGGGGGATAGGGGAGAGGAGACAGTATTTATGCAATTTATTTGTGCCATTTGCAAACAGAGTAGTAAACCTCCACCATTCCATCTGTTAAAGCTCTCATATCAACAAACTCCAGACAGAGCAGATTCACTCTCTTGGGTGCTGGTGATGAAAATATTGACCAAATATTGAAACACAAGAGATATCTGTACAATGTCAGACAAGCAAGTTAGAAACAGAAGAGTAATTTACAGCAAAATATTTCTGAATTTAATCCAGCATGAGAGTCATGATTTCGTGACTTGTATATCCTGTAGTTACCCACACACTGCAAATCCCCCAAACTGGGAAGACCGGACATTTTAATCTGCTTACAAGATAACTAGAATATTGTCTCAAAACATCTGTCCTTCTCCATCTGTGTAAATTCACAGGTTTGTTTTCAACTGTCATATTAAAAAAATAATAATGAAAAAAAATTAAAATGAAGAATGAAAATTAACCAACCAACCAAAAAAATCCCCAACCCCCCCCCCAAATCCTCACCAAAACAAACCCACAACAAAAAATCCCACATATTTTTGTCCTGCTGTTACTCTAGTGATCTTACTGCTTTAACTCAAAAAAAACCAGACTGGAAGGAAGAAAATATGTTGTCTACTATAAAGATGGGAAGGGAATCAAATAGGAATGCAAGCAGTTTTTTGGACGATGCTGGTGGGAGGATGATGGGTGAACAGACTTCTATATTTGGATTTTAACACTGTGGCTACGTACCCTTGATCATACAGCAGCAAAAGGCATTATTTCATGGCAAGAAAACAAACTCAATCACTTCCCCCTTTCTCAACTGCCTAATTTAAGCCTCACATTTACAGTTTGTATGATCAGAAAAGCCCCTGTGAAATATTCACCAAGCACTAGACAAAAACACAGCATTATTCAAGGTTAAAACACATGGGAACGGCACCTAAAACTTCAGATTAAGCTTTCTGCAATATAAGCACCTCTAGCTTACATTGCAAGGGGATGGGACATACTCAAATTACTGCTAGCCCAGATTCTGTTCCCCATCTCCTTTCTTCACATGCAGCATCATTTCTGTCTTTGTCCAGAGACTGATAATGTGTTCAGACAAACTGATCTACACTCAGTTTTCCTCAGAAGAACCTGGGAAGTCTGACACATAACAATCTTCCCCCAAACACAAAGTTATTGGTCGTCTTGGGAATAAACATTTACTTCACTAAAAATCCCAGAGAAACCAACTGTTTTGAACAGACACAGAATACCTTACATTTTCAGTGTACAGGCTTGCTGTAACACAGTGCCATATGAAAAAGCACTGTTTTGAGAACTATTATGACTGAAGTTGACATTTGATTGCAATGTTTCTTTCTGCCTGGTGATTTCATACACTTGTATCAAGTAGAAGAAAAAAAATCAGTAGGTTTAATGTCAAGGAAAACGCATCTACTACTGAAGCAAAATGTTTACATTCAGACTTCAACAAAATAAACATATCCTTGGAAAAATTTTCCCACCTTTTAAGTCAAAGGATAGAGGCAATTTGGGACTGCAAAGGATATACACACAAACTTCAAGAACCAAACCTAGGAAAGCTCATAAACAGTGCATGAACAGTATCTCAATCTGAGTATTAAATTTAAGGAGTTACACACCTTCCAGTTTCCCATGGTTTATATACTTAACACAGTAAAACATTACAGAAAAAAACTTCAGTAAAAAACAGGCTAAACAAAAAAAACACAAGAAAGCACCAAACCCAAACAAACACCCAAAAAACCCATAAAACCCCCAGCAAAACCCCAACTTCAGCTCCTCAGTATCCTCAAACGACTGCTCCTAACACTGGTAAAAATCATTAACATACTTTTCTCTGTGCGATATTCTGAAGTCTGAGCATTTCCAAAATTTACAATAATAGCATCCCACTTATTCCAGTCACAGCAGATCCGGCCAACTGGGTTCTAGACATCTTCTCCCTGTGTTCTACCCACATCTTTTCCCTGGACTGCATCATGTCGATGTTTCAGAGATACCACCTGAACGCCTAAAATTAAAATGCAATGGTTTTGATACTATTGTATGCCATTTATGGCCCTGTTCTCCAATTCTTTGTCCTTCCAGCTTTCCCAGTGGGACACATTGCACTACATACTTTTCACTGTATAACCTCTCATTCCAGAATTCTGTTCTAATTAAAACATGATTTTACAATAATGAAGGAGCACTCAAATTTGACCAAAACAGTTGTTACTCTTCCTTCTCCCCCACTTTCTCCAAAAAATTCTCACTCAGTGCAACCAGGTAACTCCAAAAGGCCTGAAGTTTCCCTCACTAGCTACAGCTGTAAACAGATTACAAAGTTAAAATATTTTGCAGTGATCACTACTACACAGTACCAATCATAGTACCGTACATATGAGCAGAAACGCTTCATGAACCCAAAATTCTCTATTTCCTAGATTAAGCCTTTATACTTAGCCAACAGATTCCAAGACTAAAAAAACTAATAATCCCCAAACAGTAAAACAAGTTAAAACCTTCTGGTTTGTACCCAAAGAGTAAACAGACACCGTTAAACTTTAAGTTGTTCATCTAAGTGTGTTTTAAAGCTGAGCTCTTTGACAAAAGCTATTCAGCCTTTTGACAGGGCTGTTTTACTATAAAAAGAAACCACATATGTGAATCAAGCAACAGAGCCACTATATTAATCATCACATAACAATGTCACCTGGGACACAAGTACTTTAGTCACTTGTAGTAGTCTTATGTTGAAGACAATAGAAGAACATATACCATACTTTCATCATAGCATCAATGCTTTTTACTCATGTGCTTCTTGAAAAATATTTAGGTTGAAAGATTTGCCTTCAAAATGTTTTGCACTAGCATGCATGCAACAGGATTTGTGTATAAGTGCTACAAACAGATTGTGTACACTGCTATTGGTATTTGTGTCCTGAATAAACATACCATTCATACCACCCTGCCATAGAATATAACAGCTGATGATGTTATATACCTGTATCAAAAATTGTAGTGGCAATAGATCATGCATTAAGTTAAAACATAGGAAGGATTCTGGCTGTATCATGCAAGAGGAATTTTCCCATTTGGCCTTCTGCTTTACTTTCAGCTTCCTTTGGCATTGTATCTAAATCCCACCTTATTCTTCTCTCTTTAGTAGAGAAGATTAAATTAAGCCCCTCTCAAAGCACTAAGATGACAGCATTCAACTTTTATTTTTTCATTTTATACACAATCTGTACACTAGATACTCAATCTGCAAGCTTCTATCTATGCATTATAAGATCTGTTTTTATAATGTGACTGTTCTTTGAAATGGCTAGAGCACAGCTGTGGTTTTGGTAGTGCAGAAATGCAGTCCTCTTGAATGAAGGTCAACTGACAAGGTCTCATTCACACAGTCTGGGACCATTCTATTCAATGATGAAGATGCGATAAGGGCCATACAGAAACCTCCACAATTTTAGGGACTTCCTATTATGCTGTGACTTTCCTACAGTGTTCATTCAACACTGCAGAAAAAAATATCCCCAACTAAATGAGCAGATTCAAAAGTATATTTTTAGACAGGTTTTAAAAGTTTTTAAATGGACATCCTTTTCTCCCTTTACTCACTCCTATGTCTATGTATACACACATACATAGACACACAAATTTATCTTTAAGAACTTCACACTGTGCATAAACATCTAAGATGACAGACTATGCCAGACAGCACAGGCCCAGGTGAGGTTCATTGCAACTATCACTTTTGCTACTCGCATGTTAGCAACTATCAGTCATCCATAACAATCCTGTGGATTTCACAGTTTACTAGAAGGAAATCTGCCTTAAGCAGCAAGACCTCTTCAGCTCTTCTTCAGCCCTCACATCTGTCCTGTTACTTCAAATAGCTGTTTCAGCTTTGAAAAGTCTATTGTCAGCGTTATAATACAAACAAGGTGTTTTGTTTTCTACAGCAATCTGTTGCAGAGTAAGAACCCCTCACTGGAAAACTGAGCACTTAGGTGTCAGGAAATGAAAATGAATAAGCCACTAAAAGAAGACAATGTTTTGGAATAGAATTAGGCTTTCAATGCCAAGATCTCAATGAGAAGGAAAAAAAAACCCAACACCTCAAACCCCAAAATGTAACAAGATTGTTCTATTATGACACCCTGGAACTTTCTGTACATGCTTAGGAGGGCTTCAACAGTCACCACAAGATTCAGTTTCATAGAGACTCACCCAATAACCTCCTTGTCTTAATCAGGTAGTGCTCTACTTTTATGAGAGAAATGGCAAAACAAAATAGCAATGTCACCTTTTGAGAAAGGGCAGCATTGTAATTTCACGGGTAACTCAACAGGCTGGTAATGAGTACAGAAACCTCACATTTATTCATGTATTTCTAAAAAGACATTTTGAAAATGGAAGAAAAAGCAACTACTCAAGAGCTAATGCCAGAGTACATGTTTATTCCCTATTTTGCAACTTCTATATCGTCATATCCTTGGGTAAATGACTACATGCCTATTTTGAAGGAAGAGCAAAACCCTTTATCTTCTCCCACGGACATTTTTGTCACTGACTAGTGCCTGGTTTGAAGAAAAACATCTGAAGGCACTACAAGTATGAAAGCTGGCCTAAAAAAATAAAATAAAATAAACAACTTATTATTGCTATCAGATCTCCATCAATGGGATCAGATATTCTAGTAAGCACATCTTCCATTCCAGATGACGGATAAGCCTTCCATTTAGTGATTTCATTAGCTCAGAGCAGCTTTGTAGAAACACAGTTAGCTTGCTTCCCAGGCCAATGGGGCTTCAGAAACAGCACTGCCACACAGTATGGAGCTGCTATTTATAAATCTTGAAAGCATCTCATGTATGCCACAGTAATGTTTCAAGAACAAGCAAACAATTCTGCAGAGAGTCATCACAGCTCATTAGCTCCAGCCACATGGGACCTGAACCGATTCCACCAGACCATTCAGAGAAGGCTGATGCATCTATTCCCTAATGGTCGACATTCCACAAGGCTTATTAGATTGTGTGCATTATCAAGTGAATACACAGATCCAATTTTCATCTGGCATTGGTCCCAACCAACCTGCTAGTGAGAGAAGCAGAGATTCAAGAGACCTGCTCTAACTTTCCCTGCCACATCCAGCATTTCCCACATTACTGACACATCTCCTTGCCCACTCTCTTCCCCTACTGCACCTCAGACATGTGAGATTTAAGTACACACAATAAAAAGCACTCTTTCAGTCATCAGACAAACCCAGCATAAAAGTATAGATACTGTTGCATAGCACCAGACAGTGCTGTAGTGTAAGGTCAAGTGTAACACCACCAATAGAAAAAAAAAAAAAAAAAAATCACAGCAAAGAGATCTCCGTATTACGTGGCCCAGATTCTCAAAAAAGACTCCCCTTTTTGTATTGTATCTAGGCCTCATTTTAAGAAAGAATTTTTACAGTATTTTGTTGCTTCGCTTGTTTATCTAGAAATGCAACGGAGGCAGAAAACTACTCTTGCCTTTTTTACACTATTATGCTTCTTACTGATATTAACAGAATTTCGGGGCTGTCTCTATTTGGGAAAGTAACTCCAAGGAAAACAGTAAGACAGAGAACCAGGGGTGTGGGGATCATTTTTTTAATTCTGCAACGTAAACCACCATGTAGGCACAAACGTGCATTAATCGAAAAAACACAGAAAAAGGATTTGTATAATTCTGAATGCTTAGTTATGTAATTCCTTGAGAGAAAACTTGAAAGAACCTGCAATGAGCAACTTCTCATCCAAGATTCATGGAGCTTTTAAGAAGATGACATTTTTTTGTGTGTTTTTAAGAGGTGGACAAGTTTTTTAGGTAACAGATGTACCCTATAAATTTAGAACAACAGATCAGTGACAGAAAGCTTTGCAGATGCTGATTAAGAGTTACAAAAATCTATATCAAAATATTCCAGAAAAACATAATCTTTAAATTTAAGCCAAAATTTATGAACTCAGCATTATTACATTAAATCTATCCAGGTGTTTTACTTATTTTCCTGTTAAACATACACTCCCTCCAACGTGCATTTGTATTTAGTAATATTATGTCTTGAGATGATCAAGATGCAGGAGAGCTGTCTCTCACTTCTTCTTCTTCTGTTAGAAGTCATCAATTCACAGAAAATAAAAAATTGGAATTTAAGTTTCAAATATAGCAGAAAAGAATAAAAAAGATCTCTAGTTCTGAAGCAATATTCTCTTGACAATGAACATAATACAAACTGAGCTCTGCATATTTCCTCTAAATCATATATTTGAAGACTAGAAGTCCTGGTGATTCTGACTCCATATTTGTAACTTATGTGGGGGAAAAAAATCCTCAGGCTCATGAAATTACTCTAGACTCTTACACAGATTACAGAAAGAATTATGAACAGTTATTCAGACAAAAAGCATAATTTCCACAGCATAGTTTCATTTTCCTTGGAAATTACTAAAGGGATGTTATTTAAGCTTAATGTGAATTTCAAAAGTGGAAAGAGAAAGTCTGCAGGACAGACTGGCAATTAGGGGTATGCAAAGTCATTTTGTATGGTAACTTGATTTCTTTTCCATCAGAAGCATATACAAATGAATATGCACTTCTGACAGATTTTTTCCCAGAAAACTGAATTAACTTTGAAATACCCAGAAATCAGCCAATAATACTAAGCACACTACATGATAATCTCAGCACACATCAAGGTCAGCTTTTCATTAATATACACTACCTGGAATTCTGTGAGAGACTGGAAACTGGGCTTGTCTCAGATACGATTTTCATTTGACCATGGGAGGCCTTGCAAGAATTATGGCAAATGAAGCAAACAAGAATGTTAGCTTTCAATACAGCATATGCTAGATCATTCTGACCCTCTTGTTCGAACTTGATAAGCCTCCACAGGACTGTGAAAAACACTGATTCAAAGGATAGGGCATAATATGAGGGACAATGACCACCAACAAGGCCCTCACAGAACTCCAGCTTTGGAACTGCACTAGTTCACTACAACACATCCATTATTCTAGTAATGCCTTTCTATGCTTTACATGCAAATTTTGGTTAACACCCCAAAGAACACTAAAGACCAGGGCTCAGGTCAGAGGGTGAGCTCCCACCACCAGCAATACCCTGGGTGAAGAGGACCAATAACATATCAATAGATCCCCAGGTGGTGACTACTTGCTTGCAGCTCCTCTTATCTCTTTCTCCCTGCATTGATCTCTCCAGCAATAGACAACCTGAGTTTGTTAAAGAGTTTCAGCATCTGGCCTTGTTTGTGCCTTAATTCCAAACAGGCAACAAATATATTGCATCTGACCAGTTTTAAGTCACACATGTCTTTTGACCAGGTTGAGACAAAGCCACTTCAAGCTGAGGGAATCATTAAAATGGAACAAGATTAGGGGAAAAAAAAAAAAAATACATGAAACTGGCTGGCCAACTTGAATTAATTCTATCAAATGAGGTGGTGTTCAGGGCCTTTGGAGCAATTTTAATTCCCCCAACATGTCAAATAAAGGACAGCAGGGAACTGCTCCTTAAAGGAGACTTATTTTCCATGTTATGATCCAGGTTTTCTGTGTGATATGAAGAAATATTGCATAAATTTATTACAGGGATAGAATCTCTTGGATAACTGAAGGAAGAACTTTACCCACAGACATTGTTTTTCCTAGTTTTAGTATCTGTGCTTGAAAAAAAGGCTTCCGGCATTTAAGACACTTACTAGACCTTTGTTATTTCTGTTGTAAACCCTGTATGTCCCACATAATTAGCTGTAAATGAGGATACCTATAGAATGGAGCTGTAGGGAATTTTTGAGGCTGACAAAGTGCCCCCAGATTCACGTACAAACAACAAACATAGGGAAAAGAATTTAGCAAGCAGATGAACAACAGTTGGAGATGCTAATCTCTTAATCAGTCTCACAAAAAAATAAGTAATCTACATAGCTCATCCAGCAGGTGCTAGGCAGGAGGTCTGCATCCTGGCAATGAAACTGATGGGCCAAGACTCTTCAAATCATTGGAAGGAAAGTGCTGGATGCCTCAAGAGCCTAAAGACAGCCTAAAGGAAAAGGGTCTTCCTGTGACTGGACAGGTGCTAACAACTGGAACAAAGCATTTTTCTCTCTAGGCAAAAGAGCTGGTGACTATTAACTCCTGCAGGATGAGATCTTCCTACTTTAAGAGATTTCATATGTAGTACAAGTTCTTCCCTAAAGTCTCACTTTTTGTAGGAAATTAAGTTTTCATATAAATTCTCCTGCTGGTGGTGTAAGTTGTGGGTGTTAGGGGTAGCTTGACCATATAGTACGGGCAGGTAGAACAAAACAAGTCATAAGGTAAGGGGGAAAAAAAAACACAAGTCTATTTTCTGCAGTTGTTCATTAAACTACCTGTGAACATTTCGTACTTCTACTTTGGTACTCTCCCCTGCTGTGCTGAATCAAAGCTTCATAAAGTCCCTGAGCTTCTCAGAATGCAAAAGGAACAATTGTGATAGGCAGAAAATATTACTGCTGGCAGTGGATTGTCAGTTCATCAGGGGAGAACCACACAACCAAAAATACTGCACAGTACAAATTCTGTTATCCATCCCCAGGAAAAAAAAAATAAAAAATCTGCATTTAGCACTTGAGACCAGCAATAATTGGATGCAAAGCCTGGGGGAAGACATGAAAAAAACAGAATACAGAAAAGAAGATACAATAAAGCAAACACCACAGTATCGAGGAAAGAAAGAAATGCATCCGGACTATAGTCCAATATGCAAAATTTGCCTAACACAAAACCAGAATGGAACTAAAGTGGACTGAAGCCATTTTGTATTTTGACATTTCAAGTAAATTTTGAAGCACTCCAAACCTGTGTTCCTCAAAGGAAGCTATGATAAGAGAATGGACTGAATTCCAGTTGGATACCATCAGTTTATTTAATAAAAAACCCCACAAGTTTTAGAATTATGATGTAATCCCCTTAAAATGTTTCCTCAGGCAGATGGAATAAGAACCACCCTCACTTGAAAACATCACTTGGGTCTTTTTTTCTCTCTCACAACTTTACGAAGTCAGGGGATGTGCTTATATACCTTACTGAATGAGATAACAATTATCCACTACTCATTAGCAAACAAAAATATGCATGTTTCAGAATCACTGAAACTTTTTTCACTTCTATCACCATTTCAGACTGTTCTATATTAATGTGTTAAAATATTCAAAGATTAATTAAATCACTAAGTTTATTGCTTGGATGCAATTAGAACAGAGTTCAAAATCTTGACCATTTATAAAGAATGCAATAAGCGTAAGCAGGATTTCAGAAACTACCTAAGCAATGGTGAAAAATCTACTACGGAAAATAAGGCAGACAATACTGACACTTGTGGTCATTTCTAGATTGCTATTTTTTCATTCAGTTACAAACATGCTTGCAATAGTTAAGAAATACACTGGGATCACAAAATAGCTAAGCAAGTTACAAATACTTGACAACCCTGTCCTCTCCACTCTGAATGACTTACAGGGGAAGTGCTCCTTCTGAAGCAAAGAGGATGACTACTAGCTATATGAATAGTAAATCCTAACACAGAAAATGAAAACTAAGTTTTTATTACATTCTGTACTAACGCATTTCCGCAAGGAAAAAAAAAAAAACAAAAAAGTTTAAAAGCAAAAATAACCAATCTTAAAAATGTTGCCATTAATTGCTTTGAACTGTTACTTGAATGGTTTTCAACATATTGCAGGTGAAATAATGCTACATGTTACTACAATAAAATGGAATAAGCTTTGCAAAGTATTCATGGAGTATCCAAGAAAGCATAGTCCATATAGCATTCAGTCGACAGGTCAGCTATGTTGTACATATTCCATTTAACTTTCACAGGACTAGTGGCCATCAGTCAGAAAATTACCAAGTGGTATACATCTGACCACTGCAACAACTGAGAAACTTTTGTCAATTCCGTGAAGATCTACTTTAAAACTAGTTAGACAAGATTCTGCTGATACCCTCTCAAAATGACAGTGACACACAGGAAGGGTTGCTTGTTTTTTTGTTCATTTGGGGTTTGGATTGTTTTTTTTTAATCTTTGAATATTCAAAACTTACACACCTTTGTTTTACATAAGTATATTTTGCTTTGTTCACAGTAGTTATGTGCACAGGTTATTCTACATAGCCATCTTTTGCTACTCCTTGAATCTGCTTCTAGCTTTGCCTAATTTGCTAAACAGTCAAGCTTTCACTGGCCACAGTAACTCTGTAGCGTTCCTTACACAAAGGCTGCACATCTTCACATCAGAGTAACTCCTTAGTCTTAATAGATGGCAGCATTTCAAACACTAACATTGTAGCTTCTAATTTAAGATGTAACCATAGTAACATTACAGCACATAATACTCCCTGGATCAAGAACAAGCAGTCCACTGACCCTTCACAGTGAGAATTAGCCGAGCTAAAGCTCATTCCAGACTCCAGCCCAGCAAGATTACTAAAACATTCAGGTCATATTTCCAGTACAAAGCAAGCTCTGCCCTCCTGAAATACCTAGGAACATACAGTATCATATAAAAGTAGTAAAGAAAAAACGCTTTAAAAGGAATTTCTTCCTGAAACTTAAGACTCTGAAGATACATCAGGCACACCCAGATAGAAAGTAGTAGAAAAATCAAAGCTTTTCCTTACTTTTCTATAAGACCTGCTCATCTTTTAAAAGCAATGAATGAACAAACAATAGAAACTGTTCATTAAGGTTTAAGAATTCAATATTCAATTTGTTCACATGGCAAGATGACAAATCTTACACATATCAACAGGTAACAGCTCTGCCTGAGCTTCACAAGCTATGCACAACTGATATGGTCACATAATTAAAAGCCAAAGGCTGATGCCTGTTCCCTTCCAAAAATAAATAGAGCCTATTTAGAAAAATATGGACCTTCTGATTTTTGTACCTGTAATATTTACTACTGAGCAATTACAGAACAATAAAAACAGCTCTATCCACTCCATTATGTAAACGTACTACATGTAACTCAAACCTTTGGTGACACACTTTAGGTTTAGTGAAGAAGTAAGTAAAGAAATTAAGTTAAAACACTAAAGATTTTAGCAACCATTCTGCTGAGATTTAGACTTGTTTCCAAAATACAATGTTATGTGTCTTATCTGAAAACTTTGAAATGAGTATTTGAAAAACCATTACTTGCTTCTATGTAAGTCACCACTGGTAAATGAATTATCTCACTCAATTCCTCACCTGTACTCCAGATTGCAGTAATACTCCTAGCCAAACTCTGCCACATGTTTTTATACATAATATAAAGTTCTGTATACTATATAGGGCAAGGATAAGAAAACTCTGTGTGTTTAAATGGAAAATTCAGTACACTGAGCACACATGCAACCTTTCAGAACACCAATTCTCAATTATTCATCAGCATCCCAGAACAGTAAGTGGTCTGGACCCAGGTCTGTAATCTCTTGCTGACGCACCCTCCCCCTCCTTTTTGAAATACCAATATTTTTAGAGCGGAGGAGATACAAGTCTTTGCTGATATGTATGTTATATTTATAACTAACATCCAGGGAATACGCTCATGCTCCTCCAATGTCCTCAAACAGGATCACAGTGTTTGTGTTTTTTAAGAAACAGTGTTGTTTTGTGTATTAAAAACAAGAGTAAATTAACAGAGAAGGTTAGCTACTTAGATGATTTTGTTAGAAGCACAGAAATCTGATTATGTTTCTAGTAAATTATCAGAATATGAATCTAGAATAATAAAACACATTGACTGCCTGGGGAAGCCTTATTTGCCAGTAAAGGACATACTTACCCTGAATCTATTCATCAGAGATACCTTACGATAGACCAACTACATTTTCTTTATCCTTTGGCATAAAAAAAAACCAAATAAAAAAGCGCAACACACTCAACCCCTCACCCCCAAAACCTGCCCAATAACCAACAAAAACAAAAGAAAAACCAACCACACAAAAAAAGTCCAAAAACAAACAACAAAACCCCCCACAAACAAACCCCAATAAAACAAAAACAAAGCAAAAAATCCCAAAAGAACAAAACCACCCCCCAAAGTCATAAAAAAGCCCACACCCCAGAAAAACCAAACCCACCACAATAAAACCTACCCAAAACCAAAACACAAACAAAAAAACCCTCAAATCACACTCCTCCACACCCCGTCCAAAAAAATCCCAAACAACCCAAAATACAGTCTAAAGAGTTAGTCATTAACTTTTCAAAATAAGAGTGGACAAACACAATGACTAATAAATACCTGGGTAAGCATGCTACTAGCTGTCTCTTTTCTGAACTATTTCATTTATAATTATATTTTATTTATAACATAAGATGCTTCAGCATAGAAGGTTCAGTCATTGAAAGGACAAAAATTGAAGGAACGTAAGTTTCATTAGGACCAGAAAGACAAATTCCATAATATCAGTATGTCTACAACAGACAAAAGACATTTAGATTCATCAATAATTGAAATCAAGTGCCCCCGATGCTGCAGTACCAGTCTTCAACCTTTATCAGGAAGAAAGCCGTTAACAGCAGAAAAGCAATTTAACATCATGTGCTTACGAATCAGTGTTGTCCAGCTTAACTGACTAACTCAAGATTAAAAAGCAGCTTTTATAAAGTAAGCATGTGCAAAGGAGTAAGAGTAAACCCATACATTTTTGTTTTTTCTTCAGCAGGAAAGCACAGAAGATTTATACTTTACTATAGAGCCAAATGGGTTAAATCAAGCTTTGGTATTTAAATGCTTATAATTCCTTTGCACTGCAGAACAGCTTTTAGAATAGAGGAACAGCACATCTAGCATTAAAAATCCCCCAGAGAATCATAAGTTACAGTGTCAAGGAAAAGTAAAAACAATTTGAAAAAGCCCTCAATCATTCATTTAATAATCATACAATTTTTATACTATTCACCTATCATTGTGCTTGAACTGAATCCATATCATTTATCAAATAGCAGCAAGAGCCTGTAAAGCTTTCTGGCTGCCTTTGGATTTAGTCAGAATGAATGCAAACAATCACGTGGGATTCAGCCAAGCAATGACGTTAAATTCTGCTCTGTCAGAAGACAGCATCTGTCAAAGCCCACATTTAAACTGCTGCCTGCCTGTGCAGCAGCTGAAGAACTACAGGATGCATTTTATAGACCAGAATCCTCAGTTAAAACAGCTCAAAATCGTTTCTATTACTGCCTAGCAACAATGAAGGAAGGAATAGAGGGAAATCCTATTACTGAAGGCGATCAAAGCACTACGTACTAGCACTCTCTCCTAATATTACCATTAAAAATATGGATACTGAGGAAAAGAGAACACAGCACTGCATTGTCCGACAAGGGAAACACCAGATGTAAAAGCTCCAGCGCATTGGCCGTGAATGCCAGAGAGCCCCAATCAGAACAGAAACGAGAACTACTGTCCTTTTGTTTGAAGGATGAACAAAAAGCCCCAAGACAAGGACAACACTTATGAGCAAGGAAGGTAACACAGCAACGGGCAGACAGATGGACAGACTGGATACTGTGAAAAGCAATCGCAGGAAGCAGACTGCTGGGGGATGTGCGCATGTTCGATAGCATCTTTTTTGCTGAAGGGATGGCGTGCCAAAACTATTTTCTGTGGGTATAATCCTCGCACCATAAATGGCCTGACCAAGGAAGGTATGTCAAATCCTTGTATGTGATATTCGTTTGATTGTCTGTTCCCTTTTCAGTCATTGCAGATAACAATTATTCCTAATTTGCAGAGCCCTGAGATAACATGCCTCTGAACAGGGAGAAAGAATGCTAGCAGGTTTTCCTCTCCCACAGCACAATGTCAGTATCTTACACTTACTAAATGCATTGCTTACAGTCTGCACAAGGCTGGTGTGGCTAGAGAGGAGGGATTAGAGGGATAATGTAGCTACTGTAATGATTGCTTTTAACTGAGAAATTAAAAACACAAACCCCTCCAATATAGAAAAAACAGAAATCCCTTCAAACTAGGTAAGAATTAATCCTTATCTGAAGTAATCTTAAAGCACTGGTAAAATGGCCATGATGTGACATACGGAGAGCACTGAACCATCAAAACAGACAATGCAGTCAAATTACATTATCTTAAAAGTGCCTTCAGACCTTTTTACACTTGATTTCCATCACAGCCCCCCCCCCCAGCCATAAGCAAAATGTAATCAGGCTAATATTGGCCAGGCACAAACAGGGAACATGGAAAAGATTGGACATGATTTAAAACATCAGCAGTGCAATCAGGCACCACATTTTACAAGTAAGATTAGGCTCCCCTGACATCCCAAAGGAAACCTTCAAACACTATACTCTTAAAATGGTAAGCATGTAACTTGCCTCTTGCTATCATTACAGTTTCTGTTTAACATGAAAACACCGACTGTTTGATTTGGATTATAAAATTGCATTCCATCTAATTGCTGTTCTTTTCTATTTATTGTTGAAATTTAAATACTTCTTCACTGCTGGCAAACAAACAAGATAAAGATTTGCAATACAAATTCAAGACCTAAATCTATAGCAATTTAATACACCACAGAAAGTGCTTAGCTGCAGAATCTACCAATAAGCTATAATAAATCATTAGATGTCAATATAAATGTGCCTTCTTTGCCCACGGCAATGCAAACATGTAATAGAACAACTGCAACTGGAAATAGTTCATGTACCTAAGGATGCAGCACACAACAGTCACCGGTTTCAGATCTCTTTTAAGACATTCAGAAAATCAAGCCACTTTCCAGAACTTGTAAACCAAACAAAAAAATCTCACCAAAGACAATATTACTGGAGAAGCACGCTTAGCTAGTGGTGCGACTTGCTTATCTGACATTAAAAAACCTGCACATCAAACCTTACCCTGAGTACTGTTTTGTGCAAAAGATTAATGCAGTTTGTAAGTAAACTCAGGCACGTTATGCGAGGCCTAATATACAACTGCTGCTGTTTATCAAAATACTGACTCCGGCTGCCTTCTGAACTCTTCTCTCTAATTAAAGAGTTTGCCCACACAGCTAATCAAAACATGAAAATCCAGGACGTGTGAATAGGAAGTCAAATGCTTCAATCTGCAAAGCTATAATTATAGAGCAGAATTCAAAGTACCAGGAACCAAAACACCAGCAGAGCACAGACCACAAATAAAAATTCAAGAGGCATTCAGAGTTTATATATTTGGCATTTGATAATGCATCACTGACTGCACAGTCAAGTGCCAAAAATGAACTATTATAAATCACATCTTCAAACTGCAGAGTTGCATGCAACAACACCCCTTCAGAGGACAAGGTAATTGTGTAGAGACCTTTCGCTATACTTAGGTTTGCTTATCTACTGCCAGTGGTTGGTACCTGTTCATAAGCTTGCTGTGAAATCAAATTTTAAAGATTTGGGCAAAAGCAATAATGCTCTAACCCTAAGTAGTACAAGAGAGTAATATTTTTATGGTATTTGAGGGTGCTTTTTATATTGACAGTTATTTATATTATTTTAAAAAAATGCATCCTAGCATGTACTATGTTTTCAAAGGTTTCAAATAGCTGTTCCTGTGTTTCAAACACCTGTATATTTTGAAATGTTTTACACCTGAATTATTAAAAAGAAAACAAAGTTATTTTTTTCAGTCAATATTTCTTATGAAACTGAAAAATAGATGTAGGTCCTTCCCCTACCCATACAATGCTTTAAGGGCAAACAGATACTGAAGATTTTCCATGAAGCTCCCACCTTGAAAAATCAAGAAAATACATGAGACCTGACTCTCTCCAAATTTCTTATGATTCCAGCTCTGTTCCTCACTGTAAAACTTATTTTAATGCACACAATGTGAGCATGCTTCCTAAAAAAAAAAAAAAAAAAAGTAGTATTTCAGCAATTACCACTGCCTTTTCTGAGACACTTCTTCAGTGCCTCATGGAAAGACAGCACCTGAAATTAGTTTTCAGTTTACACAAATATTTATGTAACTGTATGAAAGTAGGTGCACATCAAAACAGTGCCTCAATTAAAGATTAAACACAGATCAGCACAGATCAGTAGCATAGTGCAGATTCAGAAGTGGAACAATTCAGTGTGACAAAATTAATCTGAATTCCAGCTGCTATTCCACATTTGTGAAATTCTAGATTTTATTTTCTTCCAAAACTGCGTATGCATGCAATGAAATGATAATTAATCAAATATTTCTACTGTTGTCTTCTGAGCTGGTATAAAAACAATTAATTTCCCTGAGATCTAGGGTACCCTTTGAAGTGGTGTTTGTGTTTGCTTAAGCAGAAATATTCTTCCCAAATAGCTGAGTGTTCATTTAAAACTCATTGCACACTGCAGAGAAACTCCAAATTATTAGTTTTGACAGCAAGCTTTAATTTTCTGAGCATGCAAATGCAGGTTCAAGTGGTCAAATAAACAAACATAAGTCTTTTACATTTGGGACTTAATTTCTTTTACGTAAGGATAACGGCCAAGTCAAAGCAGCTTAAAAAAAGAGTAGTGTGGAATGTTAGGTTAATGCTCAAGCTACACATGTTTAGCAGCTGTACACTGGACAATAATTTTTAGAAAGGCAGCTCAGTCTCTGGTAGGTGGCATCTGTCCCAAGAAGTTTAAAAAAGAAACAATAATATAAAATAAAATAAAAAAAATCAGAAATACTTTCAGTGAGCTTAAAACCAAAATTCAGGACTGCTGTGTAACAGAACAATGACAGGGAAGAGCTTAATAGGCAAGTATTTGCTGCTTCAGAAGGAGAATTAAGGAGCAGTGTTGCCTTTTTGGATACGTATACACTGTTATAAACCACAGTTAAAAGCCGCGCTTACTTGCTCCTCCTAGTGGAAGTTAGTATGAAAGAATTCTGATTCAGTGCAGTACTACTTTCCCCTTGCTTCCAAATCCTGTCAAGGAGGCACCTTCTGCGAACACGTTATTTTATTTATATACAAACTAACATACAGTAATTAAAATAAACCCTAGTTACACATCTTTCACTACCCTTTTCAAATACAAATTTTCCCCTACGTGAGCCAGGCAGACTGAATGTTACATCACATACAATTTTGTACTATATTATTCAACTGCCGTATCATCTTAAATTACTTCTTTACAACGTAAAATCCTGTAATTTCCCACATAACATGTCACTTATTTTTTTAGATGCAGAAATTAATCCTAATATCGGTTTTAGAATATAGCAAAGCAATTAATAAATTACACATTTTTATGAGAAACAGCATTTTCTGTGGAATCCTGTTCAACTGTCATCCTTTCTCCTATACAGAACCCTAGGGCCCAGAAATAAATTAAAGCAAATTGAAAATCACAAACGAATTGCTACTGTGCAGTGAAAGGCTCATTTAAGAGATGATGTGATCAGCTTTTAATATGCAGCATCATGAAGCTGCCATATTGACTCTGCTCTTGAATATGAAAAGAAAAAAAATTAAAAGAAAATGAAGCACACGCAGGCACTTCTTCCTACAGTTCCGGCTGCTGGTAACAATACTTGAAATATCCATACGATCCCAGAAGCATGGTAGTTACATACACATTTATAGACGGAAAAAATAAAACCCAAAAACCAAACCCAAACTGAGAATCATGTTCCTCAGATAGTTTGCCATAAACTTAGTGCTGTGGAATTTCATTTTCAGTTAATATGAGCATTTACTCAAGATCTCTGCCTACAGTTTCATTTTAATCCAGCTGCATCTGAGCCTGGCACAACGGCCAAGTGTTCCATTCAGTATTTTCTTTCAATGTGCAGTAGAAGGTTAAAGGTGCCTGAAAGGTGACAGAAAATGTTATCCTGCATTATCATCTGAGGGTTGTGCAGGGAAGTTACTGGACCCTGAAAATTAATTTTGACAGGTGCATCTTCTCATTGACTTTCTGAACACAGTCTGGGCTGGTGGAAACACACAAAGTAGTGTACTGTGACTAACACAACTCCGCCATAATCAACCTTGTGCCGTCTGTCCCACCACCAATACATGACCATTTTACAAAAAGGGTTTTTAAACTGTGAGCTGTACTAGCCTCTGGGTGGTAAATCAATTTTAATTAATGCCAATAAACCTTCCAACTGCTACCAAGCCTTTTCATTCAGTCCTTCTCAAACATTGTACAAGGATTTCACAGTCAGTACACATGAAGCTATTGTTATAAACAGATGACTGAGACCAATTTAAAAACAAAAACTATTTTAATTAGGCTGAGAAGCAATAAGCAAAAGCAGGCCTGGGTGC
>WYDI02014416.1:0-11416 GCA_009867235.2 Psittacus erithacus
GGCAGTGTTCAAGGCCAGGTTGGACACAAGGGCTTGGAGCAAGCTGCTCTAGTGGAAGGTGTCCCTGCCCGTGGCAGTGGATTGAAGCTGGAGGAGCTTTAAGGTCCCTTCCAACACAAAGCAGTCTGGGATTCTGTGACTGGCCACAGCCAGCCCCAGAGATCCCAAGCCACGTGCTGGTTCCCTGTCCACAGGGGGCAAGGTTGGGGGCAGAAGGAACTCTCCCTGCATCGTGTCCCCATCCTCAACGGGAGCAGGGCCAGAGCTCTGCCTCAGCACATCTCTCACATGCTGCTCTGATGGCTCAGCCAGCGATGATGCTTCCTGAGGCTCCCGAGGGACCAAAGGTATCCCGGGCAGTAGGGAAGTGGGTTACCAGTGCTGTGCTGGATCACAAGTACGCAATGTCACGGGGATGCCTTTCTTGATGACATCGCTTCTGGCCAGGAACTGTTCCCAAGCCTCGCATGGCACAGGGTGCCCTGGATCTGTGCTATGGGCATAAGGCTCCCCAGGACACGGATGGGATCGTGCACTCTCTGAGCTCCACAGCACTGCTGGGACACCACCAGGACATTGCAGCCATGCAGCCTCATGGCTCAGCCCCACTGGAACCAGCAGCATGTGGTCAGGATACAGCCAGCACCAGGCACTGTGCCAGGGACACAGCGCCCTCCACACACAGCGCAGAGCTTTGGCCAGTCTGAGCAAGTGGCTGAGGACACATAAGTGGCTCTAGCACAGGGGGGACATCCCATAGACTCCTGGCACAGGGCAGAGCCACCCTATGCCTCGGGGTGGGCTGAAGCACGTCTAGCATGTGCTCTGGTTTCACAGCATCTGCAGCAGGGTTTGGGTTTCAGTGATGGGAGCAGGGATGGGGATCCCACAGAGCAGACACCTGCTATGGGCAGAGCCCTGGGGATGCCTCCCGGTGCCCCCCATGTCCCCTCACCTCTCGGAGCTTGTCCATCTCGTTCTGCACCACCTGCTTGGCCAGCTCGGTCTCAATGAGCCGCTGGCGCAGGTCCTCGTTCTCCTCCTCCAGCCGGATCCTCTTCTTCTCCACCGCCTCCAGCTCATTGTGGAGCCGCACGGACACGTCCTTGGCCACCTGGGGACACAACGGGGCTGTCACAGCCTGGTACCGTGCACACGGGGCTGAGACGGCAGCACCTGGGCACCACAGTCCTCATATCCTGCTGCTACTGAGACCTCGGGGGCAGCCACTGCGCTGGGTGACATCATGGCTCCTGTGTGCGTCCCCTCCACTGCCTGCTGTGATTGCTCTCCCCATTCCCCAACTGTTAGGCTGCCCCACTCCCCATCCCCTGGCCAAACCCCACCTTCCCCAGCCCTAATAGGATGCTCATTGCCTTGTACTATTTTCCCACACCATGAGGCTGGAATAGCTGCCACAAGGCTGGGAAAGCAGGCAGGCAGCACCAGAGCAGGCAGCAGCCACTCACTGCAGGCAGCAGCTGTGCTGGCAGGGAGAAAGAGGAGCTGCTGCATCACATTACAGAACAAACAGCAGCTGTCCTGGGTGAAGGGTGGCTCCGTCCATCCATGCTGGGCACAAACTCAGAGCCCCCCTCTCCAGATCCCTGCAAGGGAGCAGCCCCTGACATAAAGGGAGCTTAACAGCATGGAGCATTCACTCCTGCATATGAAGGAAGGGAAAATCATTCCCCGTGCCCCTGGGACTGGGCCCCCAGCAGCACAAGGCAGGTTCACAGCCCCATGCTTGGAGCGTGCCTCCACTCCAGGACTGACTGCTTTCTGCTCAAGAACCAAAGCTACTCCTGGAACTGCTCCCGTCCCCCCCGAGCCGCCACCGCACCCCGCTCCTGGCAGCAAGAGCCCTCAGCAAACACTCACTGGCACCAGCAGCTCCTCAAGGCCAGCGGCTGGTGAGGCAGAGTGTCACCCTGCAGAAATCCCCTTGTCCCTGCCCCAGCCTGGCCTGTCACCATGCCTGGCGCTCTGCAAGGGCTCCCTGATGGCTGAGAGGAGCAGCCCTCATGTCCCAGCATCCTGGTCCCCAGGCTCTCTCTTTCTGTGATGCTCCAGCTCATGGCAGTGGCCCCATCCTGTCCTCATCAGTGCAGGATAAGGGAGCTTGACCCTGGGACACACAGCTCCAGCCTGCACAGGATGAGCCTCACATACAGCAGTGCGAGACCCCTGTCCTTGGGCAATGCTCTCTCTTTCCGCTCCAGGACCCCCCCAAGCACCTTCCACCTGCAAGCTGCAAGCACTGCTCCCCACTCCCCATATCAACTTCATGAGCAGGGAATCATGATGCCCCCATTGACAGCCCAATAAGCAGCACAATCCATGGCACTCCCTGCACATCCCCTGCCACCCCATTTTGCTGCACCAGCCACCGTGTCCACACCTCACCTAAACCCCCACTGTGGGCCGTGGGGACTGCACAGCCTCACCTTGACGTCCTGCTCGAGGCTGTGGATGAGCTCTCCATCCACCTGCCCGGTCTGCGCCACGCGCAGGCTGCGCCGCTCCGCCTTGCGCAGCCGGTACTGCAGGATGCGGCAGGTCTTGCTGGCCTGGTCCAGCTGCTGACGGAGCTCCTGCAGCTGGTACACGTCCTCCTCCATGTAGACATCCCTCATCTCCAGCATCTCTGCGCGCAGCTCCTCGATCTCATCCTGTGTGGAGATGTGCGTTAGAGGGGATGGACGACACAGATGCTCTCCCCTCTTTTTGTGTGATGGGCACACATCCCCACCATGGCGCTCCTGTTCTCCTCCAGCCCACAAGCTCTTCACACACCTTCAACCCCTCGGCTCATAGAATCATAGAATCACAGAATCTCAAACTGGTTTGGGTTGGAAAAGACCATCCAGTCCCAGCCCCCTTTCACAGGCAGGGACCCCCCACCCTAGACCATGCAACCCAAGGCTCTGTCCAACCTGGTCTTGAACACTGCCAGGGATGGAGCATTTACCACTTCTCTGGGCACCCTGTGCCAGTGCCTCAGCACCCTCACAGGGAAGAACTTCTGCCTTATATCCAACTCAAACCTCCCCTGTGTCACTTTGAACCCATCACCCCTTGTCTATCACTACAGCCCCTGATGAAGAGTTCCTCTCCAGTCAAGCCCCATCCTCGCAGGAACAGGGCTCAGAGCCACTTGGGCACCATCACCCGCCGGTGACCCAGCCACAACAGGGGAAGAGCCAACACGGGCGCCTGCAAGCATTGATGGTGAAAGAAAGAGGAAGATGGGGGAGGGAGAGGAGCTGCAGGAGCAGCACAGGAGGCAGCCGCGGCGGGGAGAATGTGGGATGTCTTTGGAAAAGATGTCAGGGAGGCAGGCGAGGGGAGGAGGAGATGGCAGGCGAGGACAGGGAGGCAACGCGGGGACACGGCGAGATGCTCCCAGCGCTGGGAACCAGAGGTTGTCCCTCATGTTGCCACCAAGCAGCAAGCATTGGGCTGGGTCCCCTGTTCCACCTCCCCCCAGCTTTATCAGCTCTCATGGTGACAAACCTCTCCTAGCCCAGCAGAGCCTCCGGCATGGAGCTGCAGTGTCACTGCCACAGCAGGGCCAGGGCTGACATCCTGCAGACACCAACGGTGACCCAAAGCCTCCTCCAGATCTGTGGGAACCCTGCATCAGCTGCAGCCCCAGTGCCACCTCCCCATCCAGCACAGGGCAGTGGCCACTGGGGATGCTCAAGGACTGTCCCCTCCTGTCCCTGGGGACCCACACAGGCTGCACTGCCCAAAGCTCTTTTCACGTTCCTGTGAGCATCCTCCAAGCAAAGCTCCAGCCATCACACTGGCTGCTCTCCTTCTCGAGACCCCTGGGCCTGGCATGCTCCTGGGAAGGGATCAAACATCTGCTTTCCAGCCACCACTGAGCAACCCCATCACCACCAAATGTCACTCCTGCTCCTGCTGATGCCTTGCTCCATGGCATGGCCACAAGATGAGGATCCAGCACAGGCAGCGGGGATGCACAGCCCCGATTCCCCTCAAGGAGAAGGGACAGGACCTCACTGCTCCTGACCCACAACAGTGCCCTACAGACGGGGTGAGTAGCACTGTGCTGGCTGTGCCAGGCGCTGGCACACTCCCTGCCCAATCATCCCACTGGATAAAGCCCCAGCTGCAGGAATTCGCCCTTAAGGCAAAGCGGAGCTCGGGAGGGGGGACAGCAGCTGCAGGGACGAGGCACAGTCACTCACTGTTGGCTTTAAGCACTACGTGATAAATAAGGAACGCCAAGGAGACAATCCCAGATTATCTTCTGGTCCAGGCTGCTGGAGAGTGGCGGCACAGCGGCCACCAGCATCCTGCTGCCCTCCTGATGCTGCTCTGCTTCATGCTGGGGGGTCTGGAGAACAAGAGCAGGGCACAAACAGCCCTGAGGCACTGAGATAGGCAGCGGGGAGTGCCAGGGCTGGGGCTGCCTGAGACTGCCCTATGAAGGGACATCACTATGGGCATGTCCACCCCTGGAAGCTCAGGGGTGAATCCCCCAAGGCTGAACAGCACCAGGCAGCTCCGTGACGCTGCGATGTCCCCAATGGAGACCCATCACCAGCACTGCCCACACCCACACAGCAGTGCCGCAGCTCTGAGAACACCACCTTGTAACCCAAACCAGCCAGGGGAGCTGGCTCATGGCATCTCTTCCTTGGGAGCTTTCATGGGTAAGGTTGAGCAAGCTGCTCCAGTGGAAGGTGTCCCTGGCTGTGGCAGGGGTTGGAACTGGATGAGCTTTAAGGTCCCTTCCAACACAAACCAGGCTGGGATTCTATGTAAAATGCATCATGCATTGCAGGTGCTCTGCAGCAGGGTGATGGAAAACAACCTTTCATCACCAAAGTCATGGGAATCGTGGCTTGAATCTGATTGCAGAGGCACAGAGGGCTGTCTGCATCCTGCTCCAGTGCTGACCATACCAGCTCCCATCTGCCATGTGGCTTCCCCAGGCAGCAGCCGAGCAGGGCAGGGAGCAGGGACCTTGGAAAAAGCCCAACCAAACCTTGCTGGAAGGAAGCCTGGGCTTGCAGCATCAAGAGCTCCTCTTGTTTATCCCTCGGGTTGTAGCAACCATTATATTAGGAGGAGGCTGTGTCCAGCGTGAGCTGCTGCCCGGGCAAAGCCCATCGGCACAGCCTGGAGCTGCTTCTCCCGGCACTGGGGCTGGGGTTTTGCAGCAGGGTCAGCACTGGAAGGCTGGGAAAGCTGCAGGAATTTGCATGCACCCCATAATACCAATACACCCTTCAAATGGCAGCAGCCCAGCAGCCACACAGCCCACCCTAAGCTTGCCCCTAGGAGGCAAGCTGTGTCATAAACCATACTAACTGGATTAGGGTCGGGAGCAGAAAATGCCAGTAAACTGGAAGGGAGCTCAGGATGGCAAAGCTGAGCCCCTCCATAGCCAGGCTGCAGCAGCAAAACAGCCCTGTGGTGACTGGAGGCAGCACATGGGGGCACAGGGGTGCCCCTATGGCTTTGGGGTCTGTGACAGCCATTGAGCCTCACCCTTTGCATCTGCACGTTTCTTGGGGGTGATGCCCCAAAACAAAGCAAAAAATCCATCTGGATAAGGTGAGAGCAGAGCCAGGAGTGGGGAGGAACCCCACAGAAACATCCCCAGCTGAGGGGTGGCGGTGTGAGCCTGAAGCTCCATAGCAATGATAAATCAAGTGTGAAACATAAACTGGTTTGGGCAGGAAGGGATCTTAAAGCTCCTCCAGCTCCAACCCCTGCCACGGGCAGGGACACCTTCCACTAGAGCAGCTTGCTCCAAGCCCCTGTGTCCAACCTGGCCTTGTGAAACAGAGATGAGGTAAAAGAGAGGGCAACACTGAGGACGAGATAAATGACTTCTGTTCAAAAGGCTGCCAGGCTCGGCCGCCTGTCCCATAAACAAAAGGGGTTCACCCCTGCGTGGAGTCACGGCCTCCCAGCATCCCTGGGCTGCTCATCCCCTCCATCCCCCAGGATTACCCACTACTGCATCCGTGCTCGCCCCACCTCTGCAGCCACAAAGATCTCATTCATGGTGGGTTTACGCTACAAGTCACCTGTCTTGGGAATGATGCTGGGGATCTGCAGCTCAGGGGGACTCGTTTCAATGCCCAAGCGACAAGGGTGTGCAGAAGCAAACACCCTGCATGTCTGCAGGAGCCAGGTTATACTGCACAGAGGAACCCGAGAGACAAGATACCTTCAACCTTCTCTGCACAAACCTCAGAGACACTGTGTCTCCCTGGAGAGATTATTAAGGAAACTAAGGAGCGGCAAGATGGGAAGCAAACTGCCTGGATCCAGTTCAGACAAACGTGCGTGCAGCTCCAGAGCAGGAGGTGGTAACAGCTACAGCCATGTCCCCATGTCCACCTGCAGGACACCTCAAAATGCAGATCAGACCCATTGGTGCTGTGGCTGAAGAGTTAAACCCTCAGCTCTCCTGCCCAAGGGGTGACACGCTGGCTTAGGTGCTTGCAAGAACACAGCATGCTCAGACCAGAGCAGGGGACTCGCAGCTCCTCAGCAGGATCCACTATCTCTTAGAAGCAGAAACAGCAATGGATACACAACAGGATGATGCAAACAACGCCACAGCTGGTGGCTAAGGTGCTGCTGACAGCACAGACACCCTCAGCTTCGGCAGCCCCGGGGCTCTGGGGTGCAGGGGGGACAGGCAGCACTCAGGAGCCCAGCCCTGGCTGCATACACACCCTCCACCCGCACCCCAAACCTCAGCACAGGCTGCAGAGGAGGAGCAAAGGTGGAAGCTGCCTCTGTGCTTTGCACTGATGCCTTTGTGTAGAGCCTGGGGCCATGCAGGCAGCGGGAGAGCCTGAGATCCCTGGTGCAAAGATGGGGATTACTATCCAGGAGCAACAAGCACCAGCTTCCTCCAAGATTACAAGGACAAAAGCAGCAGTTTTCCATTAACTCTGAGCCCCCATCAGACAGAAGAGGGAATTATGCTAGAATTTGCTAGGGGAAAAATGAAATCAAGAGGGAATTTCGAAGGGAAATTGCCTGCGGTGTCCCTGCCAGCCAGGGGATCCCAGCAAATGCAGCTCACCCGAGCCCATGCAAGGGTCCAGTGGGTTGAAGGACGGGCAAGGCACACCCTGCGTCACACAGAGGTTCTTTAGGTGCATCAACAGCAGCTCTAGCCCAGCTCTGACAGCAAACATCAGCCATCCTCCCCTCCATGTCATGCTGGAGCCCAGTGCAGCAGAGCCCTGCCCTGGCTGGCACCACAGCTGCTCAGCACAGAGCACGTCAGCAAGGGGAAAATTCACATCTCACAGCTTTACATCTGCTCCATAATGAACAAGCAAACAGCCGGGGGCTCCCTGCAGCCCAACCTGCGCTGGGCAGCACCTTAAGAGGCAAGAGCCTGCAAATCCCCTTCCACTGGCTGCTGGCAGGTGATACATGGCATATCCCTGCATCCCCGCTCTGCCTGTGCTCACCGGGACCCACGAGCACGGTTCCTTCCCCTGTGGGCAGGCAGGATGTGAGCAACAGCAGAGCTGCGACTCTCTGAAAGCCCTGTGCCAACCAGGCTGCCCAGACACAACCTCCAGGTCCCCCATGCACCCGAGTTGGGACTGTGCAGCTGGGAATATACTGTGGGGTGCTCCCAGCGAGCCCTCACTGGTGGCACTCACCGGGCCCTGCCTGCCCTGGGGGAAACAAGGCACTCATCCACCCACCCTACGTGTTTCTCCACGGAGCTGGGAAACGCACCAAACCCCAGGGATGTGGGTGATGCAGGAGGGGGCAGGCAGGGCTGTGCTTCCAGCGTTACACAGCTCTCTCCTGAGCACCTTCCCAAGGAGAGGAGAGGAAAGGGTTTGCAGGCATCCCCTCCCCTCCCTCCAAACCCTTTCCCGTGCCCACTCTTTGTCTGCCCATCCCTCTGCAGCTGCTGCTGTATCACATCTCACATTTTCCAGCCCGCTGAGCAGGGCTCGGAGCGGCTCTCCCATCGCACGGCTCAGCAACAGTGAGCTGGGGCAAGAAGGACACTGGAGACGCCTCCTCTCCTTGCTGGCTGCCACCCCGCACGTGAGGAACAGCCCTTTTTTGGGGGGAACACTTGAAATAACCCATTTATGGGGTGTCACAGCAGGTGCACAGGGACAAGAGGAGACACGATCCCAGCCGGCGCACCCAGAGCTGGAGGAGGAAGGCAGAGCCTTGCACAAATCTGGGTTACAGAGAGAAATGGGTGAAGTGTGCTTAAAATATGTACGTTTGATTATGGCAGCTGAGGGAGGATGCGACGTGAGCTGGCACTGCTGCCGAGGGCTGAGATGTGCTCTGCTGGGAAGCTCCAACCCCAGCGTGCAGCACACGGGTGTAGTAGCACCACACACGCCTGGCCTGTGCCAGAAGGCTGCCAAAACCCTCCCATCCCCCAAAGTTCCTCATTTCTCGTTAAAAACACACCAGGTTTGAGCTGGCTCTGATGAATACATGAAAAAAATACTCATTTGCAGCTCGCTGCGTGAGTCCTCAGAAATAAGTCACCTCTGAGGAGCCTGATTCATCCATACCCAAGGGGAGGGGAGGTGCTGGGGACAGAGGGCATCTCTGCAGGGTCCCTGCATGCTGCTCTCCAACCTGGGCTGCGTGGCCAGGCAGGTGATGCTCATCGCTTAGGTTAGGGCTTGATTTTTACCCTAAAGACCCAAATAAATACCCTAATTTTATTAGAGCTGGCACAAGGCAGCTCCCTGCTGCAGTGCAACACAGGTTTCTGCTCCTTGCTGGAGCAAACCTTCCACCTTGGAGTACAAGGTGTGCCCAGCTGGAGCCTGGGGGCTATCTCAGCAGTCTCCTGCTCAAGTGTCATCAGAAACAACCTACAACATGGGCATAAGCATGATGCTCATGTCAGGGAGTACACCCAAGTGCACACAGATGTCATGGCCAAGTAGGGAGGATGCCACCAGCAACCCCATTGCACTTCTTGGTGCACATATCCACTCTCCCCACTGCTCCTGGCAGGGGGTTTCAGTTGCCACCCCTCAAGGCAGGTAGAACACCGGCAGCCCGCTGGCCTGCAGCCTGCAGGAAGAGCATCATGTGGAAATGGAGGAAGCGCTTGCTCGGCACGTTGGAACCGGAGCGTTTGCACGCACGTTCCTGGACACCGGAGAGGCCTCATCTGTGTTTTTCCAGCTCTCAGTAAATCAAAGCCCTTAAGCTCTTGCTGCTAATTCTGGCAGGACTTGGGACACCAGCTGTGAAACGGGGCTTTGCTAATGGACAAAGGGCCTGACTGAGCATCTTTGAGCGCATCCCCAACGCTGAGCTCCCACCTCACAGCTATAAACCCAAGGCATTTACAAGCTTTGGCACCAGTGAGTGAGAGCTGGCCTACTTTACAACCTGCGACACCCCAAGAGCAGCCATTGAGATGTGGTACCTACCCCTGAGCCCCCAGCAGGTGACTGCACAAGCATCGCACCCAGAGCTCCACCCTGAAGAAGAGCAGAGGGCGCAAAACCCCTGCAGCCCACCAGGACACGGTGCTTGGTGGGTGTTTGTGCCCACCCTGCAGCAGGCAGCGCTGGCAAGGGGCAGCAGGTCGAAGTGTGACCCAAGAATAAACTGCTCTGTGCCCCCGTCCCCACACAGCACATCTGCCCTGGCTTCACCCACCATGCCTCCCGCCGAACCAGGCAGCCACGCTGCATGCCCGGAAAAAGGCCCTGGGAAGCACAGGAACCTTGGGAAGAGGCGAGTTGGAAAATGTCCCCAGGGTCTGGCAGCATCATCAGGCAGGGAGGGCATGGGCAGCACCCGTCCCTGCACCAAGCTGAGCAGTGCCCTTCTGAGCAGTGTCCCAGGATGCCAAACAAGGCTGACTCAAACTGTACCGTGCTCTGCTATGCCAAGCTGGGTGGAGAACAGCCGCGCCGTGCTGAGCTGTGCCAGCCCAGGCTGTGCTTAGCCTAGCCATGCCGAGCTGGGGCCATGCTAAGGCTTGCCATGCCCAGTTGGGTCATGCCAGGCTAAGCTGGCCCACATTGTGCCAATGTGTGCCCCCTGCCAAAGTGTGCCATGCTGTGCTGAGCAAAGCGGTGCCCAGCCATGGCACACCATGCTGGACCATGCCCAGATGGGCCCTGCTGTGCCAAGCTGAGCTTTGCTCTATGTCAGCTGGCCCGTATCAGGAGTAGGCAAGCCATGCCCTATACCCACCCATGCCCTACATCATGTTATGCCAAACTGAGACAAGCCCATCCATAGCATGAAATGCCAACCCCAGCTGTGCCACGGTGCACTGATCTGAACCCAGCTGTACCATCCTAGGCCATGTTCAGCGATGCTGCGCTGGTCTGAGCCATGCCAAGCCCTGCACCCAGCCATGCCATGCACTGATGCCCAACTGACCTGGGTCAGGCTATGCTCAGCAGTGTCATGCCAGGCTGAGCCAGGCTATAGAGGGGTGAGTGGAGCTGTGCCCTGTGCCTAGCCATGCCCAGGGATGCTGCACTATATTGTGATGTTCCGTGGAAGGCTGAGCTATGCTGCTGCCCAGGGGATGCTATGCCTTGCTGAGCCATGCTTTGGGATGCCATGCCATTACCAGGGATGCTGTGCCATGCTGAACCATGCCCTAGGATGCCACATTGTTACAATCCTTGCCTTGGGATGCTGTGTTGCACCCAGGGACACTAAGCCATGCTGGCCCATGCCCTGGGATGCCACACCATGCTATAGCCAAGGATGCTGTGCCATGCTGAGCCATGCCCTCAGATGCGATGCTGCGCCTCACCATGCCATGCCATGCCATGCCCAGAGATGCTAAACCATGCTATGGCCAGGGATGCTGAGCCTTGCTGACCCACGCTGTGCCACTCCACTGCCCAGGGATGCCTGCCCAGGGATGCTGCCGTGCCCACCTTGAGATAGTCGTTCTCAGAGCGCAGGTCCTCCAGCTCGCGGAGCAGCCCGTCGGGGCCGGCGTCCAGCAGCTCCTCGGTGAGGTCGGAGAAGGCGAGCGAGGTGCTAAGCTGCAGGCGGCTGCTGGCCATGGAGGCGGCCGAGGGCTCCTCGGGCAGCGGCGAGGCCTCGCCAGCCGAGGGCGGCGGCGGCGGGGCGCTGCCCGGGGACTCGCCATCGCTGCCGCTGAGCCCCAGCTCCAGAGAGAGCAGCTTCGCCTCCTCCGAGGCGCTGCAGTCCGACACCTCCGAGCTGCTGTCGGTCAGGCTGGGCCCGGGCACCGGCCCCGGTCCCGATCGCTTCGCCCCGGTGCCCGCCGTCTCCGCTCCGCGGCACCGCCCCTTCGCCCTGGCCGCGCCGCGCCCCGCCGTCCCCTTGCACCCGGCCCGGGCCGCAGCCGCAGCCGCCCGCTTCTCGGGCCGCCCGTCCTTGCCGCCGCCTGCCCGCC
>WYDI02014417.1:0-70588 GCA_009867235.2 Psittacus erithacus
ATATAAGGAAGAAATTCTTTACTGTAAGGGTGGTGAGGCACTGGAATGGGTTGCCCAGGGAAGTTGTGAATGCTCTGCCCGTGGCGGTGTTCAAGGCCAGGTTGAACAGAGCCTTGGGTGACATGGTTTAGTCCCTGCCCATGGCAGGGGGGTTAGAACTAGATGATCCCAAGGTCCTTTCCAATCCTAACTATTCTATGACTCAGTGATTGCAGAAGTGGTTTGTAACCCACTAGCAGATAATGCTGGGAGGAGTAGCAGCCCGGCTGCTGTGTTTGGTAGCAGCTCACCTACAGGAGACCCTCTTTTGGGAGGAGCTGATTCCTCCAGGCATGAGGAGCATCCAAGGGCTTCAGTGCCCTCAGCCACCAGCCTGAAGGGTATCACCCCCATTTTGAGTCTGCTTTGCCTAGGTGGCGGGGTGCTGAGAGCTCTGGTGGGTGGCAAAGCCGGTCGCAGGGAGCAACACCCAAGCAGCCACACTTCGAAGAGCTGTGTTCTGTCAGAGCGGCTTGCCCCCGAGAAAGGGTCCGCAGCCCACTCACCGCGCGGACGAAAAACGGGCTCCCGCTACATCACGCCCTCTACGGCAGCTGCGGCCCCTTTAAGGTGCGAAGACGGGCGTCACGTGGTGCTCGCCGGCTCCTGGGCGGCGGTGTAGTCCCTGGACCGGGGTGGCAACGCCGGCCGCCGAGGGTAACGGCATCGCGGGGGACTACAATTCCCAGCTTGCACCTCGGGGACGGATGAGCTCACCGGCCGCGCCTAAGCGGGCCTCGCAGTGAACGACAGGAGTTGTAGTTCGTTCTGCCGTGCCAGCGAAGGGCTGTGGCGCCGAGCGAGAACTGCACATCCCAGCATGCTCCGCGGGGCGGGTTCCCGTCAGCGCAAGGGGGAGCCCCCCGACGTAAAGGGGGATCACTTTCCCCTTGTGTCCGCCATATTGGACGGTAACTCTGGTCAGCGGTGCTGGGGCCGAAGGAGTCCTCGTTGCCGTGACAGTCGGTGCGCTCCGCTCCGAGACGCCCGGGGTGGACCGTGCCCCGGCCCTGCCCGTTCCCTCCGCTCCCGGGCGCTCTCGGCGGCCCCGCGCTCCTTCCTCTCCTTCCCCTCCCCGCTCCCTCCTCCCTTGCCCGGGTGTCAGGCACGATGAGTCCGGCCGACGCCAAACGCGGAGCCAAGCGCCGGAAGAACAAGCGGGGCGGCGGCCTCAGCAGCACCGGCGGTCCGGGACCCAGCGGTGGCGGAGGTGCCGGCGGCCTGGGCAAGGCCGGGGCGGCGGCGGGAGCGGCCCCTCTGAGGGCTGCGACCCAGGCGGCCGCCGCCTCGCCGAGTACGGTGGGCGGCCTGCTGACAGCGCCGGCCGCCGGCAACGGAGCCCTGGGCGGCGCCGGGGCCGCGGCGGGTCACAGTGAGGTGAGAGGGGGGCCGGGGCCGGGGTGGGCGGCGGTGACATCCCTCTGCGGCGGGCCCGGCACACACCCACGCGGGCGGCAGAGGTAACCGGGAGGGGGGTGGGGGCTGCTGCCGAGCCATCCGCTCTCTCTACCGTCCCTTATTGGTGGGTGCGGGCCCCGGCGCCTCGGCGGGGCGGAGGAGGCGAGTGCTGGGCCCCTGGTAGTGGCGGGGGTCCGCGGTGTGGCGGGGCGGTAGGGCTGGGCAGTGTCTGCCGCTCCCCGCCCTTTGTGGGGGAAGGGCAGCACCGGCTGCTCGGGGCTGTGTAGTCTTGGGGCTTCTCCTGAAATCCCGGCAGGAGCCAGCTCCAGAGTCCCCATCCGCGGGGGTCTAAGGGCTCAGGCCCCACCTTGATGAGGGAGGTGTAGCAAATAGGTGGGCAGGCCTTGAAAAAGCAGAAATACAGCTTTATATATTTTTTTTCCCTAGTTTCCATTAATATTGAGCCCTTTTTGTAGTAGATAACTTCATTAAACATAAGAGGTTCATTATAGCTCGGGCTGTGGTTTGCACTCTGGTGCCTCAGAATAATTTAGATCTGTTATGTTCTTTCATAATATGGTGAAATTTATTGGGAGCAGATTGTGTGGTTTAATTGGTCTTTTTTTTAATGAAAAATTGCTCAGGGATTAAGCCTTTGGACAGGTATCCTGCTGGCTCCAGTGACAGAAGAGTAAATTAGTTTATGTTCCTTTCTCTCACAAAGGTTACCTCAGGTTTTTTTGTTATCTCTGTAAAGCTTGCATTTAGGCATCATATTTACAAAAGCATTTCCTGCTGACAGCATCTTCAGACTTCCACGTGTATGTCATACAGCCTGCTCTGTTTCCTCTCATGCTCTCAGAAACTTGTGCACGTGAGGCAGAAATAGAAGAAATGACTTTTGTGTTGTAAAGTGTCTGAACTATGATCTAAAAAGTGATTGGGTTTTTTTTTGTCCTCTATGTAATTTTGTGCCTATTTTGATAGGTCAACAAGCAAATTATTGATTGTTGGTTTTTTTTTTGTTTCCTCTGCTCTTTACAACTTGTCTGTCTGCTGTCTCGTACTTGGTTACCCAAAACCCACAGTGCCGTAGATTAACCATTGCTGTGTATGCCTTCTAATCTGACACTTCAGGTATAATTTCCTTTTGAGACAGTAGCCCTTACGTGATTTAGATATCCAAAAGAACAGTGTGCATAATGGTGAAGAGGTGTGCAAGTTTTTATTTGTAACTTTGCAAGTCATCACTAAACTGTGTCCTGGTTAAACGCTTTGCAGGAAGATGGATCTTGTTTTGCATCTTAGATTGTAAACTCTTCCAGGTCCATGTTCCTTGGTATTGTTGAGATAAACATGATAATGCCAAAGGAAGTGAGACAAGCAGTGGAGTGATATGCAGAATGGGACATTGATATGATTGAAATATTGAAGGCTCCACTATTTTTATATTTTGATGTTTGTATCTTGTGGTTAGGTGTAGCCTAGGACTTTAGTTCTAACCTAAACACACTCTATCAGAAATTCATTTTTGAAGGGCAGCATCGCTGCTGTTCTCCTTATTTCGTGTTTCTTCTTTCTTTTACACTAGGTAGTGTCTAATAAAATTTCTCAGTCTTCACAAGTCTGCACTTACAAAGTGTAAGTCATGTCTCCAAAATTAAATACAGTATTACAGTACCAAATTTCTGGGAAATTACGTGTACGGGTCTATTATTCATACTCTCATAAGCATGCACAATATGTTATTTTGAATACATTGTAACTTTGTCTTAATTGATCTTTTTTTGCTTGTACTCTTACTGTGTTTCCAATTTGTCAAATGTTTCCATTTCACTTAAGAGTGTGGTACAAGTGATTCTGAAGACTGATAGATAAATGGAGAATTAAAAAGTTAGTTAAGCTGGAATAAACCTTCAACTTGTTTAATCAAATGATAACCATGTTAGAATTAGATTTTGAGGACAGATAAATCCTTGTGCTCAGTTTCTAAAAGGTAAATGCTTATACTCTGTAATACTCCTTTAAAATTGGTGTTACTTTCTCCATATTGGTTTCAGTGACTTTTTTCTTGACGTTTTCAGTACCTTTCCAGTGGTGGTGCCATATGAAAGTTGCCAGTGCTTAAAAGTTAACTGATAATCATGTTTCAAAGATGAAATCAAAGGTGAAATCTTAAAGCATCATTACGTGACTGCTACTTACATGAAAATGGGATATCCTTAATGGTTAATAATTTGCTAGTTAGTGGTACATGGTCAAAACAAGACTTCATTCTTTGAGTGAAAGACTCAAAGAGTTGTTTCTGGATGAAGTTGAGAAAGAAAACTGTATATTTTACATGGCTGATCACTTCTAAATTAGGTGCAGTATTTATTTTGGCTGGGTGGAGAGTAAGCAACGCATTAATAGGTGTAAAGTAGTAACCAGAGTTGCTTTACTTTAATCTTACACAGAATGTTGTAAAGTTCCTGTTAGTGGGTAAGAGAACTCATCAGCCAATTCTCTGCTGGGCAAATTTGTATTTTTAATCTCTGAAAATACAAAATATAAAACCCCCATGAATTTAATATTTGTGTCACAGCACAATGTTTTCTAATTGTTACCATGCTCTGTGTTTCCAGCTTTTGTCACTTCCCTGGTTTTAGGGCATCCACTTTGGATGTAGTGGTCACATCCTTCTTCTACTAATGTCCGATTAGATGCTTTTCCAAAACTTGTCTAAGATAGAATGAAAGAAGACGTTTAAGGAATGATACTGTTTGCACTTTGCATTCTTGTGTGTCAATAATTGCCTAGCATCAGGTATATTTTTAACATGCTTTAAACAACGGGTTGAACAGAGTCTTAAAATGGCTGTATTTATGGTTGAAACTAAAAGCACACGTGCCAATATTGAAGTTCTGGCTAAGCCTCTTAGAGCTAACAAATGTACTTTGAGGGTTTGTTTTTTTTTTTTTTAATATAAAAACTTATCTGGAAGGTTTTTTAAGACTTTAGGCTAAGTTCCGCATCAGAGTACGTGTTGAGTCTTGTTCTGGGATGCAAGTGGGCAACTCCTAATGGAATCTTCCTAGAAGCTATATTGCCCTGTGCACATGCTTTGTACCATCCAGATTCATCCTCTCTAGCACTGTCAGATGTTTTAGAATAATAGTGAAATTAAGGATACTTGGGCAGTGTTTCAGTGCAAGGGAATATCTTGGTTTCGGAAGCCTGTAACTGCTTCAACTTTAACTGGAATTGGAAACTAATCAATTTAGTTGTGTGGTGTTACTGCAGGACTTCCCTAGTTTTATTTTTTTCCCTACAGAACTGTTCACAGCAATGTTATGAAGGTCGAGTATCCTGTAAATAAGTCATTTGTAACAAGAAAATAAAATATTTTGAAGTTTAATGTATATATTTAAACAAATAGGTCTTGCTTTCTGTTGTGGTGTTTTGGGGTTTTTTATTTGTTTTGGGGATTTTGTGTTGTGTGGTTTTTTTGTTTTTTGGTTTCTTTGGTTTTTTTAATCAGTGATGCATTGCATCAGGCCTTCATAACTTGATCCCATCATTTTTTGACTGATAAGTTGGCTTAATGATGCTGTGAGATGCATTTGATTATCAGTCACTGCATAACTTGTATACTGTAGTAAAACTGGCTGTTGCTTAACATGTTCAGGTGCTTTGGAGTGAAGAGTTGTTTGTCAGTGGCTGATCAGCTACAGTAGTAGTTTTTGTTACAGGCCTGACTGGTCTTGTGTTATTAAGGGGAATAATTTACTAGCCATTTTACAATTCTCTCACTTGCTTTTTTTCAAAGTATTTTCTGTCAAGTATACTAATGTATTAACTCTCCGTACACTTGAGAACTTTATGTTTCAGAATTTTCATAAAATATTTCACTGGGTTATTTATTATGAGATATTCCTTTCTAAACAGAGATTCTATACGTAGCAGACCATACATTGCTACCTTTTAGACCAGTTTTTTCAGCAGCTTTGTAGTTCATTACATTTTACTGATATCTGTGCCTGATTTGTTGTTTAAGATTTTCCTCTCTACTCACTCCATGATTCAAATACCCAAAATGCATAGTGTACAAAAGCAGAGCTTTATCAGGAACTCAGAATTTCAGCAAACAGCTAGCTTTCGTACTTCTGTTGTACTTTTATAGAGCCTCCTCCTCTCCAAAAGCAAACTTTAGCCAATTTTTGTCAAGGCTCAGGTAAACTAGTTAATTTCCAATACTTAAAATATTTTTTTAACTTCTGCTGCTCAGGCTGAGGAAGCAGGTATGTCTAAACACTTGGTGAAAAAGAAGTCTTTTTGACAGTCTGGGAGCACATGTATTCCTCTTACTAAATGCAGTTCAGTCTTTCTTGGTTTTAAACAGACATGCAATCCCTTCACTGAAGAGCTTATGCTCTGCTTTTTTTCTTAATCAAAGGAGATGTAACAGAATGGGCTGAAGCTATTAGGACTGGGTTTAGGTGGTATGGTTGAGTTAACTCACTAATTTAGGAAGAGAATCTATTGTGATTTAAATGAATCTACCTAGAACATTTCAAACTTTAAACCAGGCTTAATAGTTGCATAACATTCACATTAATAGCTCTTTCTTAGCTTCTTCCTGTGATCAGTTAAGGCATTTTTCAGCTAATAGAGTTGAGACCACAGGCACTGTGTTAGTAGTACCTTCAGATCTTTTAATACTGCTCCTGGGAAGTGTGTGCCTGTGTGTACTCATGACCTTGATGTATATCCAATCTCTGAGTGCTCCATTTCTCCCCACCTCCTGCACCTGCTATACCGTGATCAGTTGATAATGAGAATAATCATTTGTGAATTGTTAAATGAAACATGTGAAAAGTGTGTTCAAAAAAATGGCATCTGATTCAGCAGTGTCTGATCTGCACTAGCAAAGTGTCCTCATGACTTTGCTGTGAGGTATTTGATTTGGTGTGAAGGCAAAGGATTTGTTTTGTTTGTTTGTTGTTTTGTTCGTTGTTTTTTTTTTCCCCTTGCTGTATTGGTTGCAAAATGGTTAAGAGAAAGAGAGAGAGAAATATTTTGCTCTGAAAAACACAGTGACTCCCTTCCCCTCAACACTTCTGTTTCCTGACTGTGAAGACGAAACCCTGTTGATTTGGAACTAGATTAATATGTAAAGATAGTTCTGAAACATGTGAAATGTGTGAAAATTCTCACATTGATGGGAATGCTCAGGCTTCTTGTCTAGTTCTTGTCCTGCATCTTTTTGATTGCAAAGGAATACCTGAATCTTCATCTGAGATTTAATGTCACTGTGTTTTGGTTATGGCATTTGTCCTTTCTAGTTGTATCCCACCTTGACGGGAGCCCTGATATCCTTTCTGGCACAGCCTGTGTCAGGAAGGAATCCAGGCTTATTCTCTTCCCCTTGTTTAGCAAGGAATGCTGAGTGGACATGGAAATTCAATTTGCTGGTGTTTGATGCCTACAAGACTAATGTTTAGTCCCTTTTATGTATGTGTGGTGAGGGTGCTCCGTAACAAATACAGGTCTGCTGAAGATGTGTTATGAGGAAGTTATTAGGAGAGGTAACTGGAAACTGAACTTGCTTTGTTTAGGATGTAAAGGGCTTCATAGATGTGCTAGGCAGTGTTTCAGGTTTATATGGATCTGGGTAATCAAAGAAGATTTAATATTTCTTTGTGCTCCTTCCCTGGTGGGAAAGGAGGTCATATATCCCATTTTATTAAGGTAATGAAAACAGTTCCTACATTTTCCTTTCTTGTCATAACTTCCATTTTAATAGTGGCTGAGATAGCTATGGACTGCTTTGTTTTGAAAAAGAGTATTCAATATGTGAAATTTTCCTAGGATAATTAAACAGAAGGAACAAATTAAGTTGAATGGATAGAAGAATGCTGCAGTTGAGGATATGAGCAGAGAAAGGAACTTATCTACAAGTTCAAAATTTCTTGTGCTGCAAATGAGTTCAGCTGGGACATTTATGATGCTGCTCTTAATGTTATTATGGGAACTGTCCAAATTGAGGCTTGGCTGAGAATGCAGTAAAATAAATATGCCATTATTTTTTTTTACATGAGAATTACTTAATTTCGTATTGTAAAAATTCAAGGCAGCCTATAACATTATTGACCTTTACCTCCTACCCATGTGAGAAAACACACCAGGAATGTTATTAAAGATAGGTCTGAGCAACGTGTTAATTTTCTTGAAGTATATATATTTTCTTTCTGCATTTTTTTTTTTTTATCACAGAACGTACAGCTTTAGTGGTGCAGAAGTTAGTCTGAGCACTGGTTTATGAAGTGAATTTTAGCGGAAAAAAATGAGTGCGGCTGCTTGTGAGCTTGTTTGAGGCTGTTGAACTCAAGTTGTTCAAGTTGGACCAGTGATAGTGCTGGAGAGAAACTTTTTCGGAGTGTGAACTTTAAGCATGTTCTCAAATAATCAACTTACCTTGTATTGCACAAGCTGCAGATGTAGTTCTCTCCATCTCAAAATTCTTAGTGATGATAGAAGATGCTCAGACATCTGAGAGGGAGGCAGTCCTGTTCTGCGGTTCTGTAGAGTGGTCATATCTCTCCACTCTTCATAAAATGAAGTTCTGAAGGTCTTTTATACAAGCTGGGTGCCCAGAGTTGGACAGTACTAAAAATTTCTGTATGAGGCCATGCTTAGCTTGTACTTGCGTATTCAGTTGTGGCTTCTTCCTTTCAATAATAAAGAAATCGGCTCAAAGCTGGAGCTCAGAAGGGTTGAGGTGAGTGGCCCCCTGTGTCATTTCTTAAAACTCTAAGAATAACTTGGCTCATTTATAGGGAGGAAATGAAAGATTGACTCCATTGTGTGTTTCTCAGAAGAAGTGCTCTGGGTATTTCTATAAAATACTGCAGCACAGAGGCTCTTCTCAGGCCTAGAGAAATCCAACAGAATACAGTACAAATGCCTCTGTAGTGTTAGGTAAAATGTCACAAAGGTAAGGTCTCATGCGCAGTAGCTCTTCACAGAAGTCATCCTTTAACACACTGATCTGTTGAACTGGTTTGAAGTAGCTTTGTCAAGTGTTTGATTCCGAAGGCAACTTCAAAAACATGAGACCACAATCATCCAGGTAAATAATTAAGTTTTTACAGGGTTGCAGGAGGCTATTTTGAAGTGCAGAGTTTTGGAGCGCCTTGATCTAGCCGACTTGTCAGCTGCCGCATCAGGGTTTTAGGGATTCTCTTATGGTCTGATCTTCTACTTGTTTTAGAAGGTGGCTGTAGGAGGTGGATTGCTGGTGGTGTGGCGAGGCAGAGGCAGGAGCCCTGTGCTGCAGTAGGCAGCAAGGACTAATGTCAGGGAGTGTCCATGGATGGCAGTTGCTCTTAGAAAAACCTGGGGATTTAATTTTAGTTTTTTAACTGCTTTAGCAGCAGTTCAGTGGTCTGTGTTGAGCTGTGAACAGATGGAGGATGTGATCAGCTGCTGGGGCAGTGTTTGCAGCTCTAAATAGCTGTTCCTTGTCTTCTCCAGAAAAAGTTAGCAGGTGGGATAGAAGTGTCCAGCTGGCAGCCTAGGGAACTTCACTGTACTAGATCTAAATTTTCACATGTCCATCTTTATTCTTCTAGCTACTAATTATGCCTAGGTATCAGAAGTGTTAGTTTAGTCATAGTTTGCATTGCAGTGTCAGCTTTGCTCACTTTGATGTGTAAGTCATTTGTTGCTCTTTTTGGAAGTAACACCTTCTCTGCTTAAAACCAAACAGTGTAGAGAACTGGGCAGTGGCTGGTTTATGTCCCAGATCTGTGAATATGCTGAAGAGATAAGCTTTCTAAAGATTGTGCAGAAATAAATGCAGCACTATCATATAGAGCTGTAGTGACTGATATTAAATATTATATGGTTAATATGTTAGCTATAGTGAATAAATCCAGTACTTGACCTGTAAAAATCTAAAGGCCTCCATGGACCTGTAACTAACTGTAGTTTTCTGAGTTAGGAATGTAAACACTGGCAAGTGAATTCTATGCTAAGGCTTTTAAGTATTTAGGCTTACGTGGACAGCAGTGAAATAATTAAGAGGAGTTTTTGTGTAATTTTCCTTTTATCTTCCCCTTAAGGTCTTGTTTAGGAAATCTGCAAGCATAGCAGCACTAACTGCTAAACGTATTCCCAAAAGAGGGTGTTGTACAGTAAAGGGTAGAGGTAGGCATGTTCCTCTGCAGCATCAGAAGCTAAAGGAGGTTTACAGGAACGGGAAACTCATTTAATTGTAGCACTCAGAAAGCTGTTGGGAAGAGGGGCAAATGCGTATGACATGTTGTGTTATGACTATCCATCTTCTGAGCCAGCTTTCATTTAAAATTGGTCATTTAAGCTAATATACGATCTGGATTCATGGTGGACTTAACACAGGTGTGTGCTGGCATTGCTGTCTTGCTTCAGCCAGAGCTGGTGCATAACTTGGAATTATTGTTCAGCCATGTCCATCACATGTTCTTCCTGTACCACCACCAACTACTTAGGAGTTATAAACTTGGGTATTTGCCAACTGGACCAACATCTGAGCAAGACCCTGAAACAGCACCTGAATATGCTTTGTAGCCAAGTAGTGCTTTCTCATGAACTGCTTGTCTTTGGTCTACTTTTATTCTCCCCATCTGTCAGAAGAAAACAGGTGGCAGTTACTGATCTGGTAAGTTAAGAGAAGTCTGTAGTCAGCAAATAAGGATGGGATCTTCAGAAGAATAGAATGAGACTAAAATGCTTTTTTCTTTTTTCTTGGAGGGTGTAGGAGATGAGTTAATGTGGATGAAGGGAGAAAAAGGTGTAAAAGACCAAGCATTATTGGTGTTAAGGAAATATGCTTAGCCTTTTGAAATGGGAAAGTAAGTTAATGAAAGACAGGCACTTTAACAAACTAACTAAGCATGACATTATGTAACCTTTTTTTTTTTTTTAATTTAACTAATAAGTTTTGATCATGTCCTTCATAAGTTTTCAGTGTCTGTCATTAGTGACATCTAAACCAAACTTAATTACATCAACACTGTAAGGTGAGGGAAAGAAAAGAAGGCTGTCAGTTGAATCTTAGAGCTATTAATGTCTATTAGTGCAAGCCATGACACTTTAAAATCTATGTGTTTCTTTATTAGGGCCTATCCTATTGTGGGTAGTGCTGAAATTTGTTGGAAATTATTAAATGTAATGTACACATAATGTTCTTCTAAGTGCTGTAAGGATCTGCCTTGACTCCTGTTCTGCTCTAAGCTTTGTGCGGTCAGACTGCATCAATGGCAGCTCATTACAAAGAAAAGAAGTGGCTTTAGGCAGGGGTGCCTGACTTGAATGCTCTCTGCCACCCACTTCTCTTAGAGGTTTTTCTCACAGAGAACTAGTGCAAACAGCTGTATGTTGATGTGATTGGCACCAGCACACTAATTGTGGGCACTGCAAACTTTTGGATTACTTTTGGGACTAAAGTAATTTTGCTTTTAAACTGAAATGGTCCTCTGTGTGTGTTTGTGAGGTTTTTTTGTTTGTCTGGTTGGTTTGGTTCATTTTTTGGGGTCGGTAGTGATGGTGTTTTTCTGTGTACAGAAGTAGGCACTGTAGCGTGTGGAGCTGAACTCCTCCACAGCTGAGCAGGAGGTGCTACCACTGAACTCCTCACAAGGGTAGTTCAGCTGTTTTCTAATATTGGGGTTTTTTTGCATTGATTTAGGTGCAACAAACCAAAGTGTGATTTAACAATACCTTAACATGTTCTCATAGACCAACTTTGGTTAGTTTGTGAATATTACAGGTGGTTACCAAACCTCTTTTGAGCTCTGTAACCATATTAAGCCCAATAGCTGACTGTTTCAAACTTGTTGTAGGGAGTGTTTCACAGAGATGGATGTGAGGCTCTGAATTTGGATAACACTAATGTTGACTGATGCAAGCCCAGAGACACTGTCATGGACAGATGTGTGACTGAGAATGTATGTGTGCATGCTCATACGTGTGTGCATGTATCCAAGCTTTTGAAAACATGGCATTTTTGAATGTAGATTAATGAGGTTGTTATATAAGTACAGGCATGAAGTAAATACTTTGTATGTGTGGATGTACATTTTGTTTGGATTAGGAGAACAAGTATATATGTGTTAAGGCTCTTGGACAAAAGTACCTGAGTAAACATTTAAAGGTTCTTCACTACACTGGGTCTCCTAGTGAACCTGGTCATTGGGAACAAAAGAGTTTGTTTTAAAAGGCAATCCTGAGGCACAGAACAGTTCTGTCAGCCTTTAGTGTTTAATTGGTGCTAGAGTTAATGACCAAAAGATTTCTTAATTGCTGTAATGCTTCCAGGCTGCTTATCTTCAATAAGCTGCTGCCACAACAGATGGCAAGTTAGTGGTTTAGCTGGGGTTCACTAGAAGTTTTTCACCACTTTATGTTAGTGGGCATAAGTTATCTATGTGGCCATAGATAATGTGCAATTGAAACCAAATCTTCACTGGAATAGGCTTCAGATGAATTAAGGTTTTATTTTGTCACTCAGCAAAAGATAGAACGCTCCTTTACTGTCAGAAGAAACTTTGCAGTTTTATCTGTGTGATCATCTTTATTTTATCTTGACTGCTTTCTCCTGGCTACTCACAAGATTCATCTCTACTATACTGTCATTCTCTGCTTCTTTTCAGGGAGTCTGCAGGGAATTGTAGTGGTGTCTGCTGTGATTTGAGGCAGTAGTAGACTAGAGCAGAGTGTTTTGGAAGGGTTTGTTTGGGGTATTTTTGGTTTTGGTTTGTTTTTGGTTGTTTTTTTTTTGTTAGTGTTATAACTGGCTAAGAGTCTGAACCCTGTGATTAAACATGGACAAAATTAAATTTCCATAATTTTCAGATATATGTTGCTTAAATAAAAGATTCTTATTCATTCAGTGGAAAAAAAAAATAATGATTTTTTTTTTTTCTCTCCTGAAAACAGGCTACCATACTTGTACAGTATCCTCCACTAGCTATAAATTTGAAACTTTATGTAGGAGGAGGAGGAACTTTGTACTGAGGAACATTGCATAGTAACTAAGTTAAATATTAATTATTATTTAATGTTTTCAGAAGTGCTGTCATTGGCAACCCAGCTTTCTGCTTTTTAGAGCCATGGGGAAATCATGACACTTAATCACACATACTTTGAATATTATTTAGACTGCTTGTTGCATATTTTTTTGTTAAACTTCATGGCTGCATCTTATGTCTTCGTAAGAAGAATCAAGAGGAATATGTTTTGTCAATATTTAAAGTAATTTTGAGCCTATATTTTCATTTTTAATTGGGTGAAAAATCTAGTGATAGTGTAAGGTGTAGGGGTTGTTCTGATCCCCAGGAATGTGGTAAAACGTTACTAGTAATGGCCTGTGGGAATTTATTCCTTAAGTGCAAGAAGAGCTTTCAGTAGGAGCCGTAATGAGTGCTTGGCTTGTGACTAAGGATACAGAAATGTAAGTTTGAAAACAGTTCTGAAACAAACTGGAGTCAGCAGGTTGCGCCTAATGGTGTTACCTGTTAGTGAGGTTGTCTCATCCTCACAATCAATAAGTATTTCTGACGATTTGACAGCTCAGCAGTGAAAGCCTGTAGTAGTCTGTATCTATTTTCTGTTAAAGCCTAAGGGATCCTAAGCAGTGCTAGACCTCCCTTATACTGAAGACACTAAAAATATCTTTTACAGTTATTCCCAGTCCTATTAATATTTGTGCTTATCTTGAAAAAGTCAACATCCCCATCATTAGCCTTTTCCATGAAGTCTTGGCTTGGTGAAATGGCTGATACATAACATGCAATGTATATAATATGAGGATACTTGATCTGATTGCCCTAATATTAAAAAATCATTCCCAAATAATTGTATTTTTACATTTTACTTGTTTTCCCACGTTAGGGATGAATTTTTCCAATGAGAAAAGATTTTCTATGGTTTGACTCATGTATTTATTTTTCTTGTAGCAGGAAGTCAGTCTTCACTGTTTTATTTTGCTTCCATTGTCCTAAATTTGACACTTCTGCTGCAAATATATTCTTTTGTATAGTTTGCTTGATTAATTTAACTTTCTGAAGCTATGTGCATAGGGGATTTTTAGTGTTTGTATTAACTCATGATTGGCTAAAAAAGTTGATGCAATGGGCTCTGCCTTTGTTGATGCTTTCAAGGCTTTGTAGTTATGACTAGTACATTTTTAGTGTCCTTGTCTTCATCTTGTTCACCAAACTGGATATTTTGTAAGGGGGGTGTCTATGACATGACAGAGTTTGGATAAATAAAGGAATAATCTATTAATAAGTGTTAATACAGGGAGAAGTTACATCTGGTGATTATTTCTTTTGTAGGTGTCTCTGCTTAGTGGGGTGTATTGGGGTTTAGTGAAGCACGAATCCCTTTCGTTAAACCATGGGTGGATCACTGGAAGATGTCGTCTTCCGGCACCTGTTGTGTCTGACCCTCCAATACCTGGCAATACTTCCTTTCCTCTGAAGCAAAATTTGATTGACATCAGTGAACAGGGAGGATGGTGGTAGCTCCTCATTCCGGCAAGCCAGACATTCTGATCTAGTTGGCCTACTTGTAAGCCTGTCCTGTGTAATTTCCTTTCAACTCCTCTGTAACACTGGTGGCAAAGGCATAAAGAATGTCTGTTGTGTCCCATCGCTGCTGGGTGGATTTTTTCTTCTCATTGGACTGTCTTTTTTTTTCACCTGCCTAATCACACTTGTGCATTCATGAGGGAGAAGCATGCTTTTGGGTAACTGGTGAGGAGGCACTGAGCAGGCAGGTGGTCTGAGCACAGAAGTGTGTTGGAGCTGGGTAGCTTCCAGAGAAGTTTTGGTTTGTGGTGCTGTTTTTTTTTCCCTTTTGTGAATTGCCTTGGGAAGACTCCACTGATTATAGAGTTTTTTATCTTCATTTAAAATAGTAATGGACAACAGTATTGGTCAGTATCTACCTTGATGCAAGGCACTGGAACAGGTTGCCCAAAGAAGTAGTAAGGGCTCCATCCCTGGCACTGTTCAAGGCCAGGTTGGACAGATCCCTGGGCAACGTAGACTACTATGAGGCATCCCTGCCCATGGCAGGGGATTGGAACTAGATGATCTTAAGGACCTTCCCAATGCAAACCATTCTATGATTCTATGATTTGTCTGAAAACTACGATTAATTTTCTTTAGTACTGTTTTGGGTTTTTTTCCTAATTTTTTTTTTAAATTTTGTAATTGCACTCAAGGGAGCCAGAGACAAATCCAAGCAGCCATTTTCAGAGCACTGCTCATGACCATGCTAATTTAACTGTGCTTGCTTTACCATACTTAAATCTCATGCTAGCCAAGTAGCTAGGCTTGCTGCTAGTCTACAGCAGCTTCTTACTCTGCAAAAATGCACTGCTATAGTCTTGCTGAAACACCTGTCTTTAATTTTGTGTTCCAAAGGTATCCTTGCTGAATAGGTCATGGTTCTTGGGGATTTTTCATGTTAAAGAGCCCATTAGAACCTGATGTTTTATTCGTGTGAAGGTACTTGTTTACTGCAACAACTGCTTTTTTAATAGTCAAAGCTCATTAGACTCTCAGTTATTCTTAGCATGTGTTCTGGGTCTCTGGTGGCTCTTTGGTTTCTTCTGCACTTTTTAAACTCTCAAGCTGGGTAGCAGAGCTGAATGGAATATTCCAGAATCTCTTTATCAGTGCTATAAAATCTTGACTTAAAGTTTCATTCCATCTTTGTTTTTATCACATTCATTTGTCCATCTTCTGGACAGTGGAAACAGCGCTGATGATACTTCTGTCACTTGTTTGTCTGACCTGCTCTTAAAATGACCTTGTTGATGGACTCCACAACCTCACCAAGCAGTCTGTCTTTGTCCTTAAAACCTTAAAATCTGTAAGCTTGGTGTCCCCAGGTCTTCCAGCCTTTCCTGGCACGTAATATTGGCTACATATAGTAGTTGTTCTCTTGTGGCTTTTCTCTAGCTGTTCCTGTCTGGGTTGAAGACCTGTGTTCAGAATGATTTGCAGTTGTTCCTCTGGGACTTACTGGAGCAGTATTAGGTGGAAGGATTATGTCATGTGTCACATAAGCTATACATCCCAAGGTAACATTAGCTTTTTTCCAGCTCTCTGACCTTGTTGACTCTTCTTTTGCGTATAGTCACCCATCACTCTTTGGAAATTTTTGGTAGTTCTAGTAAAATCTTGCTTTTTTAGTTTGGCTGTGAGAAAATCTCAGTAATTAAGACTGTCACAAATGTTAATCAGATAAATCATGACATTTATTCTTTCTCCCCTGTTTAACTGTCATGGACGAAAGTTGTAGTGGTTTGACGTGGCTCATTTTTGACAAATCCAAGGTGGCTGTTCCTTATCTCCATATCATCTAAGTGATAGACTTGTTTGAATATGTTTGATTAACTTTTCTGAGAACTGAAGACAAGCCAGTATTATTCCTCATGTGTTTCTTCCCTTCATTGTCCCTTTTCTCTCCCTCAGTTCTGGGGTTTTTTGGTTTTGTTTTGAGGGGTGAGGTTGTTTATTTGCTTTAAGAAAGCTTATATGGTCTGCCTTTTTCTAAGCTTCTGATCTCAGGCATGCTCCATAAGTTTCAGAGATAGGATTATTGGTTTTGAGGCAGCTCAAAGGATTTCCTGAGCAATTTGGCTGAATGTTACCAGATCCAGCCAACTTGGAAAAAAAATGTCATTATGGCCATTTCCAAAAATAGGCTGAGCCTGGGTGGGTGGTTTTACCCATTTATTTGTGCTGATTTTGCTAGTCACCTGCTTGCAGTTGATCTCTTTAGTGAGGACTTGTTTTTTGTTAGGGCATATTATTGAAGAACAAGGAATGAATTTGTTCTTTAATCTATTTGCCCTCTTCATTCAGTAATGAACAAATTCTCTTAGTAGTAGTAGGGTACTGATAGGATGATTTGTTAGATGTCTCAGGCTGTTTTGTGAGAATTACTTCATGTTTTCCCTGTAGCCTTTTCCATTGGTTCTCTTGCCATTGTTGCACTTGTTAGTCCCTTTCTGTGTGTGTTTTCTGAGTCATCGTTCTCTTGCTATGTTTTTGAGTCTCTTGCTGTGCTTGGTTTTCTTGAATTTGTTTCTGTTGTGTCATTTGAGAATTAGCTTTTCCTTGCCTTAGTCTTGCCTTCTGTGAGCTCTTATTTAATGATGTTAAATCTGTCTCTTGCTGTTCTTCCTTCCTTTCCATTTTCAGTAACCATTGACTTGATGGTTCACTTCTAGTGAAACTGTGTCTCATTGTTTACTGTCAAACACTTCTTTCTTGCTGGCTGCAGCTAAAGGAGGAGTCTGTGGTTGCTTTCTATGTTTTAAAAAAGTAAGTTTCTTGAACTCTTGCTGGAGTTCTGCTACGTTCAGTTCTCAGTAGGGGCCTAGGTTCTTAGTATCTCCATGTAACAAAAAGTCCTATGCTTTTCTTCACTCTTCTGCCTGTTCAGGAAAGTCATCATATGTCTGTCCACAATTAATTTTTGGTGGTTTGCAGTAAGCTTGCAGCTAGATAGCACTCACGTGCTTTACCTCCTTGTATTATTTGCAGACTTCCAAGATACTTGTCTCTGCATTTGTGATGTGTATGCTCTTTAGATTAAGGGCATGGCACTTGTGGGCACTTGAATTCGTTTTGGCTTGGTGGTTTAGTTTTGTGGTTTTTAGTTTTGTTTTGGGTTTTTATGAACTGTCTGTATCCTCTTTCTTTTAGTGTTCCAGCTGGGGATGGACTTTTACAGAGAAGATCATGGTCTTGATCACATTCAAAGAATTCTAGCTCCTTTCCTTATGCTTCATGCATTAGTATGCATGCCTCTAAGATCGAGGGATTAGTTGCTTGTTTCTTATGAACTTTGTGTGAATAATTACTTGTTCTTACTTCAAGGCTCTTGTTCAGGTTGCCCTGGTATATCATCTTTGGACTCTTGATATTTTGCTCGTGATCCAGTTCTAACATATTCTTCATTCCAGTTGACAAGCAGAAGGAGCTTCTTATGTGTGTTAATCCTTTGAAATCTTCCATTCTCACCTACCAGCAAGTGGAACCTCATTACGTGATCAGGGAAGGCAAAGTTATCCTCTTATCACAATTTCAAACACATGGGGCTGTCTGCAGGATGAGTTTGTTCCTGACAGTGTTAGGATATGGAGGGCTGATTGAGAGTTGCTTCCTCATTCTTGATGGTTACTCACAGTGTAACCAGTACCTATGTGGACAGTGATGAACAAACATCAAACAGCTTTCTGTGCCACTTAAAATGTGGTGCTCATCTTCCTGTTGGTTAGACCTGATATATGTGATTTCTGCTCCTCTAACAAGTTGCTTCAGACAAGCACTTTTGTTTTCTGGGGTCTGAACAACTGGAGCAGTATCCCTAAGTAGGGCCATTAGACAGCTTGTTCTCTGTGGCTCTTTCTGTGATAAGGCTGTTTAGCTGCCTTTGTCTTTGACAGTCTTTTCATAGATCACCCTAAAGATGTTGCAATCACAGATAGCTCAGCTCAGCTGCCTGCTGCTTCTCCTTTGTGCCCCAAACCCCCAAAACCACTTTCAAAGACAATCTATAATGAAGAATTTACTGCGCTGGGTGTTTTCCTTGTTGTCTTCTTCAGCATAGGTAATACAAACAACTAGTCCTACAAATCCAGTCTAGGACTTAGGTTTGGCTCACTAACTGGATATTGCTCTTGTATCTTTGTGTCAGGGAACATTTGAGATGGGAGTTTTGAAGATGACACTTTCCCTTTTTTTATTCTGGTTATGTATGTTGGGATCATGGTTGACTTTCTGCTACTACCACCCCTGCCTTTTGATGAGGAGATTCCCCTGAATTCTCTCATCTGTGCTGCTTAAATTGCAGCAGTAAATCAGATGCTTGAGTCAGAGGACTTCAAGATTTACATCTCTCCTCAGTTAATTCAGTGCATTTCTGATCCCTCCCATAGTAATAGTTGAAGTGCACCCTGTGTTACGTTTAAGCAGTGTATTTCATGTGGACATAAGACATTTAATACATGATGTGATGTATGTGTGTCCCATGGACATGTAGAGCTGGGCAGTTTGGGAATAACGAAGCGCAAAGACTGAGGTAATCTGCTGTGGCTATTAGTTTAACTTGTGGTTTTATTAACTTCGTAGTGAACTGTTAGTAACATAACCTTTGAATGCAGCAAGTACGCTTTTAACATCAGAACTGTGTCTTCTCCCATAGTTTTACGGATTGCTCTTAAGTCTAGCTGTTAAACTAGGACTTTGCTTCATATTGATGCTGGGTTTTGCAGAATTGAAAGGGCTTAGAACTGGAGAATTATTTCTCTGCCATGTATTTGTCTGTCTCCTGTGAGTATAATGTATGCAATTTGCCTGACATTTCTATTTCTCCGCTATGGGAAAAACATGGCTAGTTTTAGAAACTGTATTTGGTGGATCCTTCTGAAAATGTCCGCTCCCATTCATGGCTTTACTTAATATTTTAGGAGATTTTGCTGTCATGAGTGAGTATGTTTAACCCTTTGGCAGATACCAGGAGAGGTAATTTTCTTGTAACATCATTTCAGGAATAGGGCATCTACAGTTGTGTCACTGAAGCTACATAGTCAAGTAATTAATTCCTAAATGTTAAGAATTAATTCATTCAAAGGCATCTTAAACTTGTCTTTGGATGAATGCTCCTTACTGTTCATAGGGAAAGTCCTGGCACGTTTTAGGCTTTTCTGTTTTGCATGCTCCTATTAATTTTACATATTTCTGTTCAGGCTTAAAGTATAAACAACAGATTAAATCTCTAACAACTCTGTGCTAGGAAAAAAGTGTATATATGCGTGGTTGTTACCTGTTAGGACTAGTTGAGAGAATTTTAGGGGCGTTTTAACTACCTGCTCAGAATACTTTTGGCCATTGTACTGGGGAAAAGAAATGTTTGAATCATCTTCATTATTAGCTTCTGGTGGGTTTTTTTGTTGTGTTTTGTTTTTTTTTTTTTTGTTGGTTGGTTTGGTTTTGTTTTTTTTTAGCATGTGGCTGCATAATTGCTGGAAAAATGTTGAGCTTTTTTTTTGCTTCTTTTTTTTTCAGTACAGGAAGGGCAGAATCCTGGTAGGAGGTGGATTGGCTCAGTTCTGCTGTGTCATATTTATCTACAAAGAAAAGTATTGCATGTGAGATGTGTGTTCCTAAAGAATATGTGATGTGTGTAATTAAAACAAAACCTCCTTCCTTTTCCCCTGGAGTGCCTGGGTTCTTGGTGGCTGCGCCTCTGGGTATTACGGACCCAAGTCTTTTTCTTACTCAAGTCTAAGCTTGTCCATGTGTAAATTAGTTCTGTTATTTTGTATTCCTTCTGCCATTTTACTTGTCAACTAGGGAATAGCATTTAATGCCATGCAGAAAACTCTTTAAATACAATTAATTACTATACTTCAGTCAGTAAAAGATATGATTTCCTCCTCCTCCTCCCCTTATGGCTCAATATTAAATTTGATTTTAATTTGGTTTCAGGTTTTCAATTTTGCTTTATCTTGCAAATTGTCCATACCTTTACACAAAACTTAAAATACTGTTTTTTTTCCCCCTGCTTTTTAGATGCAATATTAAAAGATATATAGGAACATTCTTAAAACTACGGTAGGCAAATTTCCCTTCATCTCTCCTGCTGTGAAGAAAAACACCCAGAAGACAAAGGCAGTTCATATATTACAGCTGGGTTGCTACTGTATTTGGGCAACTGCAAAGCTTTTCATTTGAATGCTGACAAAAATGTGAAGGAATCTGGGCAGGTTTTTTGGTACTGCCTATGTGTAGAAATACCATAAAATGTCTTTCATTAGCTGATTTAGCGTCACTTGAAATGTATCTTCACTATCTCTATCTTCAGTTCTGCTTCACATCTTTTGTGTTGCGACTGATAGTCTTTTACTTCAGTTTGAATGAATCGCAGGACATCTTACTTTGCTTTCCCTGTTCTCGGTTTTAATTGTTGTCTTCCACCCATGCCCAGTGCATTCAGGAGGGAACTTCATTGCTTCACTAAACTAAACGAACTTCTTGCTGACAACCCTGTTTGGCTGTCACCATGTCTATTCCAGTTAGTTGTTTCTTGAAGGGGGTTGACCAAATGAGGTCTCCTCCAGAGGACTGTGAGGCAGCACTAATACTTTCCAGTGTCTCTTGAAAGCAGTGGGATGCATCTTGGAATCATTTTTCCTTTTCACAGTCTTAGGGATGAGAATAAGCCATTGGTATAACCAAATCCTTCCTCCCCATTTGCTTCCAAATCTTCATAGAGAACTTATCTCAGAAAGGGTATTTGCTGGCAAATACAGCACGAGACACTTGTCAGTGGCTCTGGTTTTTTTTCTTTTTTTTTCCTAAATGTTCCCTGAAGATATGAAATTGCTTGATTTGCAGGAATTCAAAAATTCTGACAGCTGGAAATGTAAAGTATGAATAATTATTTGAATAAGATGAAAGGGAAGAAGTTACAGAATTATCAGTATAAATCATTAAATATGCATGTGAACAGTGGTACTTTTTAAAAAAATACCTGATTTATAATAACATTTTTCAGTTTACATGCAATACCTCAGATCAGTGCAATGCCAATATAGAAATGAAGATAAGGATATTAATCAATGCTGGCTTTAATCTGAATAAGTGGTCTTATTTAGCCAAGTAATCGGTTGCACAAGAATAAGCATGCTGTAGTTTCTTGGTTGCACAGAGTTTAAGAGCTGAGAGCTTTATACTTAGTGTAGTTTGGGTTTTGTTCTGTTTAAAAACAGATTTCTTTGAGAATAATGAAAGCATAATTACAAAAAAAGAAAAGATGAGCACAGGCTTATGTCATGGTTTCCAGCTTTCTGGTTTGTATTTCATTTTTACTTCAAAATATATGGCTTTGATTCTTCCCATCTTCACCATTTTATTTTTTTTAAGTGTCATTGTTTTAGTACACTATCAAAGCTGTAATATTTGTCTGGTAAATCCCATTCTAACTTACTCCTTCCATTAAGCTTAAATATAGATATATTTTTAATTATGATTTTTAATGACAAAAATTATGAGTTTTATTTTGGAAGTGTTTTTTTTTGTCTGTTTATGATGCTATGAGGCAATGGCTCACTAGCTGAGGCTGCCCACATGTACAAATAGTGATGCTGTAGTTAACAAACCAAAGTTCAACAGTTGGATGCAAGTACAGATTTGTGCTTTTATTCCCTGCCACCGAAGGGCAGTATCTTTCATTTACTGCATATAGTGTGAATTTCAGTGTGATAGATATGTATTTTTCTAATATGTGTTTATGGATTTAAGTATGGTGTAAATTGTGATTCAGATACTTTTTAAGTTTTTTGTAAGATGAGACAGATGGGTTTAGGTTTAAAGGAAGTTCAGATGACAAGATGGGACTTGCAAGCATAGGCATTTTGCATGGCATCAGGAATCTGTTGCTTTCTCCTGTAGTGATCTGTCTCTGCTGGAAGGCAATTAACCATTAACCACCAGAGACTTCAGTCAAGCGCAAGTTCACTATGGCATTAATAACTGTTGCTTGGAAGCGTGCGTCTTCCTTGAGAATGAATGTGCAGGGCCACAGGGATGGCTGGGGGGTTTATGTTCAAGCTTGGGGTAGCTTGGAAAATTTTCAGTTACTAATTGTAACTGGCTATATTACTAGTGGGTTACAGGGAATTGTGGCAATGCTGTTAACCTTGTGCTGACTTGGAAGAATATGTGAAATTTAATTGATAAAGCTTCCAGAGGGTATAATAACTTCTAGAAGGATAATAAGAGTTCTCAGCTTACTGAGGAAAATCAGTCTTTATTCGTGTGCCACAAACAAACAGTATTGATGCAAGTGTTGCGAAATTTAATGTGACTTACCTAGGTAGCTTGACCTTTGGGATGGCTGGTGGCCCATACCTAGCTATGATATTCTGTTGATATTCAGTGATATTCTGTGTATTAAAAAAAGACTAGCCTGGTCTTTGAATCTTCACAGTGGTATCAAATGGAGGAGTTAGGGAGGTTATTTGACATCCAGCAGGGATTTCTTTCTGGATACCAGTTCTCATGGCTTCCTATTAGGATATCGTGATAGGATATCCTATCATGATAATTGTGTCCTGACTTCCAAGGACTATTTTTTAACTCCAGTTTCTCAGAAGGTAGGGAAAAAATGGCCCATCAGATTGAAGCATCTGAATACAGAACAGAAGGAAAGTGATGATGGAGAGTAAACAAAAATCGTGAAATTTGCTAATCGATTCTGAGCCCAGATTAATTCTAGTTTAGATGATTTGCTACTTGAAATCTTTAAATGGGGATTACACTAGATTATATCATCTGGAAAAAGCACACAAGCAGGAATTAATTCAGGAAGGTCTTTTGCCTTTGTTAACACAAATTTCATGAGATCATGTGCCAGGCAGTGCTGAGATATTTTTCTTAAGTACAGCTTATGTAGGTTTGGTTTTAATTGTGGAATTCAACTTGGAGTGTCTACAAATCACAGCAGGACTTCGGTAGGGTCTGGACACTTCATTCTACAAAGTAACTGTATTTTTTAATTTTTTTTTTCTTAGGGTATTATTTGATAGTGATTTCTTGTCACCTCAGACTTAAAAAGAAGGGGGAGTATTGCAGTGATTGAGGTAGGAATGGATATACCTATCTGTAATTTTGATGGAATGAATAGTTTAAGTCTGCTTCATTTAAACGTCCAAGGGAGTAATTTGTCCTTGTTTAATAAAATAGATGAGAACCTCTTGAGTATAACTTTGCTTTAACTTCCAGTTAAAAAGTGTTTGTAGATCATTGTCTTATAATGGGATACAGATTGGAGTTTCATTTTTTTAATTTTGGCTAATGAATGCTTCCTAGTTCCTGTAGAGATCAGAGCTTTTTGTGTGTGTGCTGACAGTTTCATATTGAGCCACTATAACCTGTGAACTCCTTATTTCCTAACAGGTGCTCATTTCCTGAAGAATGTAGTTTAGATTGATTCAGCTAAAAGAAAAAGAGTGTACTATTGAAGAATGTGTGGGAGGAAGAGCACAGAATATAGATGTTGCTCCCTTAAAACTCATAACAGAATAATATCTGCATTCTTTTAAAAGTACCACTGCAAAGTTGTCTTTGAGGTACTACCGAAAAAAACTTTCCCAGGATAGTTTCAGGCATGAGTTTTCAGCTTATGTCATTTAATAGGGCTGTGTTTCTGACTATAGCCTTTTGTCAGTCAGGGTTTGATGGGTTCGTGAATTTAAGTAGGTCTTCAGACTCCAGTCTGTTCTGATTACTGTGCTGCAGCAGAATTGTTGTATCTTGGCTCTGAGCACCCAAAGGAGAAAAGATGCAGCAGGTAAATAATCAGTTCTGTCTAAACCCACTAGAAGCATTGCTTTTACCTATTTTCAGAGGACCTGAGCCTTTAAAGAAGTAGAAGTAGAAATAAGACTGTTTTTCTTTCTATTCTGCATTTTTCAGGGCTGTCTTATTTCCTTCCTCCCTGCTCTATTTTTGAGGCTCTGTGTGTGTGTGTCTGGTCATACTGCAAGCAAAACCTTGATTACGTTGCATTTTTGCACTGATATTTATTTTTTTTTTTGGGGGGGCCGAGGCTATCTATTTATTTGATCCAACAAATGTGAAGTGCATGACCAGCACTTTTGCAAGGCGGGGGAGGAGAGGAGAGGGGGGGAGTTGGGAACACCTTTCCCAACTCATGGTTGGGAACAACTTTCCCATCAGTAACTTTCTGCAGCTACTGATCTTATGCTTTATGCTGAAAACCAGGGTTGTGTACAGGTGACTTACCCCACTTGTCCCCCAACCTTATGATAAGCCTGTAAACAGTTATATCTTATTAAAAGTTTCTTGGCACAAGGCACTAAGTAACTTGTTGGCCAGGTTACTTAGTCTTGACTTTTTAGCAGGAGGTAATGGAGACTTGTCATCTTGGGCCTTGTTTAGGGGATCTCCCTGAATGGAAGAGATGGAGACAGGAGACAGCCTCCTCACCCACTCCCAGCCTCATTCATAACTTTTGCTGTAAGCCTACTTGTAACTTTTGCTTTAAGCCTAAAAGTATTGGTCATTTTGAACAAGTCCAGTGTATGCCTCCTACTTATTATAATTCCTCTCCCTATGTTGAACATCTGTCAGAAGAAAGGCTTCATCTGGGAAAAGTATTTCCTTGGAAATAATTTTTGTTTCTGTTGGAAATTCCTTTGACATTTTGACTTAGTATCGAAGATCCTAAGGGATTTTACTGCTGGAAAAGAAGTAAATCAGGTTTGGGATCTTGGGGGTGTGGGGAGAGGAATAATTTTGTTGGGGGTTTGAGTCATTCATAATAAACCTGCTTTATTATCTATACGCAATGTAGATTAAGCTTTCTAGATTAAGCCTCCCCACCCTCAGCTTGTCAGCTTGTTTGACATAAGTTTGTTTTAGGACTAGCTTTTACTAAGCTATGAAAATACAGTGTTGTGTTTACTTAAATCCAGGTGATAAGTTTTAATAATGATACTTTCTGGATAAGGGAAGCCTACAGAGGACCTGTCTTGCAGGTTAGTTAAATCCTGTAATGGAGTGATTTTACGTAATAAAGAAAAGGCGGGAAGTCAATGTTGCTACATTAAAAAGACAGCAATAGAAGTGTCCCTGAAATTAAATTTCAGTAAATTATTATTATATAATTATATAAACTATAATTATATAATTAATTTATTAAATTTCAGTGACACTTCTATTGCTATCTTTTTAATGTAGCTAAAGTCTTATAGTGTTGATTTTATATGAATAATAAGGAAAATTGAAAGCAGGAAAACTACTTGTTACATTGTCCAAAGAGTGATACTTACCTGGGATCTCACAAACTGTATTTTAGCAGTAGCACAAGTCAGAAGGGATAGAAACCATTTTGCTCGTAAGAATTTTCTGTGAAGCTGCTTGCATAGCAAGGAACTAATATTGAATTAGTATAATAATTATCTATTGCAAAATATATCTTAACTTTTAATAGGTTTATCTTAATATGTTGTTCCCAATATGAAATAATATCATACCTCACCTTTTGGAGGGCTAAATGAGTGACCTACTTGCCAACAGCCTTGTTAGCTCCTTGAACAAGTATTTGGGTTTGTAATTGAGGGCAACACTGGTGCTATCTGCTTGGCATTTTCTTACCTTTTGCTTGTCTTTATGAACAAAATGTGTGTGAATTCCCAAGGTCGATGAATGATCTTTTCCTAGTGCCAGCATTTTTTCTGTTCCTTCTTCCCCCTTCATAGGCTATGTGCCATGATTAGCCCTTGAGTACATAATTCCCTCTGGCTAAGTATGACACAATGGGCTCCTGTGCTTTACAGTCACAAGATTTCTAACCTGCTCTATCCAAATGTACGTATGAACAAAATCATACATAAATCAGTTTTAGTAACACGGTGTTGGTTATCATAGCTAGTTGATAGATCTCCCAGCTAACTTGGTGTTCTGCAGCAAATCTGCTTCCATAAACGTCCTCTGTGACCAGGAGTGGGATGTGCAGTCACAGTGTGCTTACCTTCTTAACTGCTGGGTGGAGTTTTGGCTTATTTCTATTTCAGAACAGTATGGTATGGTTATATATTTGGCTGAGCTCTCTGGTGTGATGTCTGTTGAAGTATAATAGCTGTTGAACATAAATGTGCTGTGTATTAGACACTAGTGTAAGTGGGGGTTGAGTCAAGACGTTAGCTGTAATGATGTGCAGTAGTTTCTGCCATCTGGAGCCTCCGCCAGGTTTCCCACCAACACTTTACTCTCAGCTGCTGTTCAGCTTCTGGCAACTTCTCTTACTCCGGGTGCTTAATTATTTCAGAACTAAATGGTAGCTTAGCTATATTTGAGAGTAATGTTCAGATTTTGTATTTCAAATTTTGAATATTCAAAGAGTCACAAATACCTTGTGATATTCCTTGGAATGCTTGTTCTTCTGCAGCCTTCACTTTTTTATATTCCCGGTAACTGATATCAAGATTTAAAGGTTCTCTGAAATTACATGTAGTCAAGAAGCCTTTTGTAGGAATACCAAGGGACTGACTTGTTGCATCACTTACTTGTTTATGGATATGATTTGCTTCACTGAAAAGTTTTCTAATGTCAAGAGTGTGAATTACAGCAGAATAATGCAAGATGGGGTGGAAAAAGGTAACTAGTGAATATTAGTGCTCAAAATAGCATGATTGATAAAATGGAGTAATAGTTTGCAATATTAATCAATTGGCAAGATCAAGTATTGGCTGCCTTAATACAGATATTTGAATTTTAATTATTATCACCTTGTCTTCATGTTCTCCAGTTTCTGTTTGGTATTTCAGCATCCTTAGTAAAAACAAGAATCTTTTTGTGTAGGAAACCTCCACAACTTTTCTTGTTGGTGACATTTACAGCTCATCAATAATCACTTTTTCTGTCAGTGTTTCTCCTATATATAATACTGAGACTCCCTGGCAAGGAAGTGTGTGTTAGTAAGTAAAACTGCATTCTGTTTAGTCTCACTAGAGATGTGTGATTATCACATGAAAAATTTAGATATTTATAATGTAGATTTCTTAAGCAAAACGCTCCTGCTTCTAAATCAAGGAGGGGTACTATAGTAGTTTATCTTTTATTGTTACAGATAACAAAACTATTTATTGGTCTTTATTCATCTACACACTGTGCCCCTCTCCCACCCCAAAGACATATTTGGAAGTAGGAATCTCCATACTTTCCACTGTTGCAAATCAAACATTTACTCATTTGCAAGCTACTGCTTAAAAGCTCTTTGAGATTAAATTTTGTATAACTTATGTCAAAAGAGTATCTTTCTTTTTTTATATATATATATATTTTTTTTTTGTCTAAAGCAACAGTAACAAACTCCGACAGCTGCTTCAGTTTGAGTGTTGCTGTGCCAGTGAACCTGGAAATGTGTTGTGAGTGAGGATACTGCCAAGTAGATCTGCTTCAGTTTGCTCTTCCTGTGAAAAACTGGGCTGTACCAGCTGTTAACAGGGTATAATGTGGACTTAAAAAAAAGGCTTAAGGAAGGAATAAGGGGTGATAGTTTACTGCTGTTTTTTACATTGTAATATCTCTTCAGTGCTGTAATATAACTTCTGCAGAGGCTGTTGCTACTGCAGAGACTACAGTCACTATTAACAATGTTCAGGAGCAATGTTTAAAGCAAGCAAACCCCCAGACCTTGTCATACTATTGGTCTGGCCAGCATGCTGTCCTGTCTGACAGTGCTTGGTACTAGAAGAATGGAGATCTACATTGCATGTGTAGAATAACCCTCCTCTCATATACCTTTCCAGGTCTTTCCTATCCAGAGATGTTCTGTGTCAGATTCTGTTTGTGAAATACTGCTGAACTCCTCTGTTGTGCATTTATCATCATTTTTTCCCCTCATCCATGCATTTGACTTCTGTAATAGCTTATCCTTAAACCAGTCGGAGTTAGAGAGGAAGGATCCTTAATTTTCAGTTACTGAAATCAGGTAGTTTCTTATCCTTTGAACTGAAGGCATAAAGAAATATAAGTTCATGTCTGAAAATCACTTAAGATTTTGTAAGCATCACTCATCTGCCAGAAGCAGTTCTGTGACCAATTTAGCTGTGCCTGGGAGAGAAGGGAAACAGCTCAGCCTGTGACTGGAGAGCACCCAAGTCAGAGCTTTGCTCAGGCTGTGGGGAGGGAGGTCTTCACCACTGAATGTAACTTGAGACTGCTGCCACCAAAATGGTGTTGGGTGGCAGCGTGGAAAGCAAGGCAGAGCTTCTTTGTGAAGCTGTAGAGCAGTGCTGTAGTGTGTTTACTGGGTGGAAGAGCCTGGGAGAAGGCCGAGCTCTGAACAACTGTGGCAAATGGGTTTTGGCTTAAAAAGTGTAAGCAGGAGAGCATACATAGTCATCTTGATGGGTTTTTTTGGGGGTAGCCAGGGTTAAGTGCAATAACTGTCTTTTAGTGTTACTCGGACACAGAAAACACGTAGTCTCAAATGTTTCAGCAAACTTAATTTTTCACCTCCCTGTGTAAAACTAAGGGAATTAATTCAAGTGGTATGGAATACCTTTGTGTTATTAAGACCTTCTAGAGTAAAGTGTGGCTTTAATTGTGTTTTGGTAACAGTGGGTTTTGTTTGTTTGTTTTTTTTTTCTTGTCTGTGCCTTTCCTAAAGTGTCTGAGAACATCAGTGCAATATTTTCTACTTGTTTCCCCCAGGAGAAATTTGCTTAAGTCCTGCATTTATTTTTTTTTTTTGAGCATCACATATCTGTAGAACTATTTAGAGTTCAGTCAAGTCTAAATTACCTTCCCGTGCTTTTCTTTTCCTGAGCTCTCCGAGACATTGCATCACTTTCCCTTTCATGATATTTGTGTGACTTCAGCTGCGAGAAAGATGGGGGTGTGTTGTCTAGTAATAAGTTGTTCAACCTACTGAAGGGCTGATTTTGGTAGTGACAGGCTATTAGAGCAAATTACGGCAGTAATTGAGTGCTTTTGTTTTAATTGCTCAACTGGTTCTTCAAGGTCATTCAGCTAAAATCGAGGAGTGGTTTTGAAGCTGTGATTCTCACTGTCTTCGTACTTTCTGGTATGAATTATACTGTGCCAAGATGGTGTATGCCTTATTCTTCAGAAAAGTCACATTTTAGAGAGAGTGAGTTAGGATGACAGCAGCTTGCAAGAAAATATTTCTATATATCTTTTCCATTGTAAATAACATTCATAGACAAGCCAGAAAGATTCCCCCCTACCCCTTGCCATTATGTTGAAGAGTGCAAGCAGAGATTCCCATGTTCCTGATCCATGTCAGCCTTTCTTCTGGCACTTATCTTTGTTAAATAGGTTTTTAAAACATAAAACTTTAAAATCATTAAAAAGGATACTGTAAAGGACTGTGTAGAGACTGTAAAAATAAGTTTTCTCTAAATAAAAGAAAGCTAGTGCTGTCCAGAAGTGACAGCTGTCTAGCTTGTCACTTCTACTTTAAATCTCTGCACACAGAATTCTAGCTGTTAACATATGGCCCCATAACTAGATCTTGTGAGGTCCTTCTGCCATTCCCCAGTCTCTTCAGTAGTGTGAAGAATTTAGTGCTATTAGTTAACTTTGGCATCTCGAGCACTTTCTCGCTGCAGACTTTGGATAACTGCAGTTTCCTGGGTCTCCTTTGAAAGCTTAATAAATATTTTAAAAAATGATCTTCTGCTCCTCTAGTACTGCTGAAGTATAAAGCAAGCACTAACATACTAAAATTATTAGTGCAACTGTAACATCCTTGAGCTTCCTTAAGACTCTTGGCTAAATGTCATCCAGTCCTGGTGGTTTGATAGTTTTTTTTAGTTCAGTTTGCTCCATACTTCTCTCCTAGCAGTGCTGTGCTTAGAAATAGATCTTCTAATGCATCTTCCATAAGAAAGCCTTTCACTGGGAGAGTATCTTTAAACTCCTCTATAGTGAACATGTAGATGAGAAAAATCTGGTGTTTCTGCCATGACCATGTAGCTTGTTCAAGCATTTTTGTAATGCATGTATTTGTTTACTTACTTTAGCCATACAATCCTGTCAGGCTACCTACTGGTCCTTGCTCCTCATGTGCCTTGAAAAACGATTTACTTGTAGTTTATATAGGGTTTTTTTTCCCCTCTCACTTCCTTAAATTATTTGTGCCACTGTCTTGTTTTTTTTTTTCTCCCTGTCTGTTTTTAGCTTGCTATTGTTTGAGCCCCATTTGGACAACTTCTACTAGATTCTTCTAATGTTTTCTCTAGTATGCTATTTAGCCATCTTGGTCCCTTGCCTGTCATGTCATTATTCACCCCCACTTAAGTCTTTTTTGTGCCTTTCTTCTTTTTTCGTAAATTTGCCCTAAGCCTCACATACAATGTCTTAAATCTCATTGCCTACAGATGCTTAATTTTTGATGATTCTTTCTAAGTTCCCCCCTATCTGTCTAATTCCTTGGTGTTTGTTCCTCATACAGATACTTAGGTCACTACTAAACCCTGGAGGTAGTATTACACTAATATTTTGAACCAAATTCTGTGCAGTGTTTAGGATCAAGAGATGCCTTTTCTTTTGTCAGTAGCATGACAACTTGTTCCGTGAAACAGTCCCTGATGCTCACTGTTTTGTCTTGGCATCTTGTGACATTTAGTGGATAACAGAAACCTCCCACTGTTTGTCTTTGCTTTTGTTTCTGAGTGCCTTCAGCTTGGTCACTCAAGGTCTGCATGTATAAATGTGTTGACTCATGCATTTCTCTTTATCACTGTCTTGAATATAAAGAAGGTAAATATACTCCCTTAATGAATAGGTAATGGTTTTGAATAAACTTATATTTTTTGGGTGAGAAATTTCAAAAAAGACTTTTTTTGGTGAGCTTCAGATAACAATTTCATTCCTAACTTCCTTATGGGTTTCTTTGTTCCTAGATGTATGTGTGTGCCAATAACCCATGGAACTCCAGTACTGGAGGATTTCTTTCCTTGGTGAAGACAACTTTCTTTAATTCCAAAGATTATTTTTTTTCTTTTTTTTTTTTTTTGGGAAGGGGCTGAGTTAAAATAAGGAACTTGCTCCACATCAGCATTTTTTGTCCCATGAGTTCTGATCTGAGATGCTTGACTTGCATGTAAGGTTTTTCTCTCAAATGCCTACTCTTCAGAGTTAGTATAGGGTGTGTAAGTGGAGTTGTGTGGTTTCTTACTTGTGTCTTCTCAAGCAATGACCTGAAGATTGTTTTATCTTCTACTCAGGCTTTGAAAAAAAACCCATCTGAAGACAAGGGCTCTGTGATATCTGGTTCTATAAACTGAGCAGTCAGTAATCCTGGGGATATGTGAAATTGAATGATGCTCCTTTGTACTGGAGGAGGCTCCAGCTTGAGTTTCTAGAGTGGCAGCAGGGTAAAAATATTTTCTGAACTCTGTAAATCCAACACACAAGATGCAAGGGTTCCTATGTTAAGCAGACTGGTTTTTATTGTGGTCTGTAGAGTAGTCTTAGAAATATGTCGGGCAGCCGTAGGTGGTAAACTGGAGAGTGAAAATGGCTAGCAAAAACATGTGAAAGGTGGAACTGAGGCATAAGGTAAATTATAGCTGAAATTCAGGAGATAACCCAGAGCTCAAGAAGAGAGAAAATAAAAAAAGTTGATTTTTATTTCCCATTCTTATTTTATCTCCCATTATTATTTTTTTTCTTGTTAAATCAAATGCATTTTCTTCAAGTCAGTGTGATTGAGGGCTCTTCATTATAACCGACTTGAATTTGTATACTGTTTTAACTTTACTCTTGTTTTATTGTCCTCAAATAATGCTGTATGAAAACACTTCGGGCTCCTGAAAGGCACTTCATTATATCTGGTGTAGTCTCTGTAACACTTGCGGAGAAACGAGGCATAGAAGAGATGTCTGGGAGGTTTCTGTATGGGTTATAACCTGGGGCAGGAGAATGGCTGCTGCAGTGGAATAGCTGAATGCTATTTGGAGGCTTGCTGTGGGAAGCGTCTTCCTGGTTAACACTGCATGTGTTTCTAAGTAGTATTGTATTCAGCTTTCAAAAGGCAAGAATCTTTGGCAATTGTCTCAATTGACAATAGAAGCTTAAAAGCTAAACACAATCAAATACAGAAGGAAGAATGGCATTTTGCTTATGACTCTTCTTTTTTCCTGTATCAGTAATTTCATCTCAGAGTTGTAATAAAAAACTACAGTGCAAAAGTTTAAAATATATAAATCGTAAATTTTCGCATGTGTAGAACACTTACTACAAAAGAAAAAGGGCTTTCCATCTCTGCAGTCAAACAGTCATTCATATTTCAAAAGCTGTTTTACCAGTCCTCAGATGCAGGGAAAGGTTTTGTTGTTTGATATTTTTAATGCTCTTTCAGCGTTAAACTGAACTTCTTTAACCAATGGACTATTAATTTTTCCAGGTCTCGCTAAATGGTACACAGTTTACAGACAGTTCAGTTGGATTAGAGTTCACAGGTGTTTCTCAGGTATGTGCAGCCACAGTTTGGGGGTGTTATATGATAGAAAAATTACTTACTAATGGTAGAAAGTATTAAATGTACTGGAGAATTCTCCAAAGAGATTTAAATTTGAGACTGGGACTTTGCTAGCTGAAGTCATTTTCTGATTACTTCCCTATTCAAGTTTTAAAAAGCTGTGAAAGCTACTGTTTCTAAGGTAAAATTTTATTGTTATAATAAGCTTGAAACTGGACAGACATGTAAAAATAAAGCTATGCAGTTTTATGGTAATAAAGTTATTCTTGGAAATAAATCTAAATACATAGTGGATACGCAGTTATTTCTGTTCTGGCTTGTCCTGCTTCCAGCTTTCATTTATGAATGTTATATCTGAACATATTTCAGAGAGAAAGTGAGACTGGATGCTTTCTTGCAGAAATGCATCACATTTTTTTGAAGCTTGACTAGTGGAAAAATAGCTTGCTTTTCTCAAACGTGTAGTTTACTCTGATTACAGTGAAGGCACATACAAATGTGTATGTGACCTAATTCCAAAGTCTCATCTAATCCAGGAAGAGTTTACTGCTGCTATTGAAATGGTCACATGAACAGTTACTGTATTTGTTATCTTTTAAAGAAATAAGAAATTGCAATCCATAGCCTCATTTTAGTATAACAGAGCCATAATGGGAATCTGAGATACTTATGGTCTAGATTTTTGTCAAGGTTCTAACTGTCTGTTTTCTTGGAAATAAATTACTTAGAAATTTTTGTTCATAGCAGTTGATGTATATTATGCTCTAGGAACCAGGTGCTTTCATTCCGACTTCAAATCTGTTGTAAATACAGGCCCAGTTAGGAGATTATCAGGTTTTCCTGAGCCTTGAGTTGGCTAGAATTAAGCTGCTTGTTCCTGCTGCATGTTCAATGGTTTTTTTAGTGCAACTTTACACACATAAGTCTTAATTCTAGGAGTCCTTGCAGCATGGCTGGATATGTTTGCTGTGACCCCTTACCTTTACAGAAGTAAAGTGATTTTCTCAGTTTCTGAACTTTTACATTTTTGTCCTCTCCCTTTCCTGTGTGTTGGAAGATGTCATTAGGAACAGATGATGTTCATAAGGAGCTGTCTGCAATAGCTATTAAGATGTCATTGTTATTCCAATGGAGGCATAATCTGGCTTCAGAAAAATTCGTTTTAACAAGGAAACTTTCAGGGCTAAGTGGATAAGCAGCCATGCCCTCCTGCATGCAGGGATGCAGGGTTTTTAGGCATTAAGATCTGCAGCTGAGCACAGGTCAGCCAAGAAGAATGTCTAATGTCAGAGATGTGTTCGTGCTTGTAGAGCCAGTGAGGGGATGGTTGGTCACAGCTTTTTGGAAGGCAGGGCAAGGCTTCCTTTAACAGAGTGTTTTCTGAAAACCTGCAGGAGAGGCCTGGAGAAATTGTGTTCTTTTTCTTGCCTTAGTTCTTAGGTGTGAATTCTTCAAGAGTCATCAATGAGTAAAGAGATTAGCTGTTCATACTTAATCTGTTAATTTACATTTCTCATGAACTCCTGAAAGATAAGAAGATATTTGTGGAGATGAATTCTGTCTCTTTATTTTTGATGTCTAGAATTCTCAGTTTTTCCTTTCCATATTGCTAAGTCTGTCAGTTTTCTAAAAGCAAAGAACACAAAAAACAGTCTTCGAAATGCTGGTTTTCTTTAGATGTCAGCAATAGGGAATTGATTTGTTGTTACTGTGAAGACAAGAAGAGAGTTAATGAACCTTTATAGCTTAAACTAGTCCTTTGCCCTAAAGAACTTTTCACCTGTGCTTGTGCAGTTCAGCCCTGCAAGATCTTTAAAGCAGTATTTTTGTTAGTATTGTGGTTGGAGCAGTATCTAGAAGGATGTTTGAATGATGTATTTAGATTTTGCCTTTGAGAAAAAATCAAGCTGTTTTGAGGCTTGCATGTAAGGTGTTGCTGATCAAGGCAGAGTTAGTAGCTATACTGTAATCAGACAGAGCTATGATTCTGCCATGACAAGATGGGTTTGTTCCATTCGTTACAACTTTGCTTATGTCTTACAAAGCTGGATCGCTTTGGCTTGTGCTGCCTGACATGTTTCTGAGTATCAGTCCTGGTGAATAATCAGCATTTCATGGCTGAACTATAATTTCATGCACAGTACCATCCTGGAAGAGAAATTAGGTTTTGAACTGCTTCTGCCCTCATAAGTTACCAAGTTTAGTTTATTCAATAGATGATAGTGGATTTTAAGACTCTGCTGATCAGTTTTGTTAAAACTGAGTTAAGCTTTTATTTTGTAAGAAGCTTAGCTGAAAGTATCTTTATTTCTGTTAATATTAAAAAAGGTGACAAAACATCAAAAAGCAGTTATTTTCCCTTTTTATCTGTTAAAAATAACACTAAAAGGAATTGTACTATCCCTTTTTAATTTTACTTGCTAAATTTTTGCATCAAGGCTGAATTGTTTTAGCGGGAAAGGCCGTAGTCCATGCTCCCTGAAAACATTACTTTTTAAATGGGAATGTGTTCATAATCAGAATAATTGTTTGCTGCATAGATACTAAAAACTGATATTTGATCTTGGGATACTCCAAATATTCACCATTTAATGATGACTGTTAAAATGGGGGGTAGTGGGTTTTGTTTCGGTTTTGTTTTTAATCTCAGAATAGGCTTTTCCAGTCTATATTCTGTGAATAACCAGTTATCTATCTAAAAAATTTTTTGCAGACACCCTTTACCTTTGGCTTGGGCCAGAGGGCACCGTATACAACTGGCGAGCATTGTCTTCTTTGTAGAAGTGAACGAAAAGATACCTCGCTTTCAGAGAGCGGAATAAAAAACTCTAGCAAAACAGCACTTTCCACATCTCCAAAAGCAAACAATATGCTGCATCTTCCACTGTGGGTGTGTCCAGACTGTCAAAGAACAGTCGAAAAGGAGGAGAGGCATGCTACAATAGAGCAATCTCTTGTGGTAAGTACTTCAGTAGACTAAGAAGATGCGTTATGGACTGAATGCTTACTTTGTGCTTTGGAACAACTTAAACTGTAACTGTATAGAAAGTATTGTAGGAGATTCTGAGTTGGTTGTCCCGTGAGCTAAACTGGACAGGCAAGTTGGTTGAAAAATTGGGAGTTCTGATTCAGTTTTGGATTTTTGAGTAGAGCAAGGCTTAGGTGTTTGTAGTTGGGGTTTTTTTTCCCCTTTTATTTTATTGGATCTTACGCTTTGTCCTTTCCCCCCTTACTTAAATTGTTTCTTCTACTCTTACCAATGCAACTTTAATGTTTACACTTTTTTGTATGTCTGCTCATGTGTTTTGCCCCATCTGTGATGTGAAGTTCCTTGTTCTTTCAAAAGTGGTCTTGAGTCACTGCACCTGCACTGCCGCCTTCCTGCATGTCTCTGAGTTTTCTCATCTTTTCTTTCCTGTATTTTTTCTAATAAAGAAACACAGCACATCGTATGCATGTAACAATTTCTTATTCTTTGCTGTATCATTGCAAACATTCATGCAATATATGGTTCTACTATTTCAAGTTGTGATTACTTTCTAAATTAAGTGTTAAAATATATTCTCAAATGAGAATTCAACCTCATATAAGAGCTGTGCTCAGTGTAGCAAAAAGATACAAGAAGTTCACTGACAGGTCTAGGAAAACCCGATTAGAAGTAAGCTATGCTTTACTGAAGAACCAAATCATCACAACTGTTCTGGGAAGCCACACACATTGATAATTGGAAGTGTTAGAGATTCCAGCTGATGTCTCCCTGTAGAGAGCTAACAGACTGTGCCACACACTCATAGGCACATACAATTTTTTTATTTCAGTAAACAAATCAATGTGAGGCAAGATTGTCTATGTATAGCATATGTTGTTAAACTTATGTTAAAAGCACAGTTAACATAGTTCTTTTGTAAGGAAAACGTAGGGTATATCACTAGTATACAGCTAGTGTTTACTGATATTCTTGTAATTAATAAGGGTTAGTAAAATCAATCAAAAGACATTACATTGACATTACATCTAAAGGAATTATATGTGTAGTCTGATGGTAAACACATCCTAGAAAGTTCAGAGCACAGCAAGAGAGAAGCATATTATTGTTCAGCCGAGTCAAAATTTTTTACATATTTTAAACTCTGTTTAATGACCTAAGAAAGAAGTGTTCTTCCTTACAAGTGTAAGGAAGGCAGGGTTTGCTTCCTAAATGCATTAAGTTGCACATACTCCAGGTAAAATAAAGATTTACAGTATTTTTTTTTTAAATTGGCAGCTGTTTTCTTATTTAAAGAGGAATTTTTAAAAGCAAACAGAAGGATTTTGCAAGAAGCTTGATTTAAAGCAGGTAATGGTTGGGTGACTAGTCAAATTAGAGAAGCTGGCTGGAGGAAGGGGAGAGTGCTAAAAAACGCTCTTGTACTCTGCCTTGTAATGACTGATAACAAGTGGTGTGCTATAGATGCTCCTGTGTTCAGGTTGTTGGTGTTACCTGCCTTGGTTTGTCTCAGCACCCTCTCCAGTAGCTGATCTTGCTGTTGGTGGCAAATGCATTCAGCTTTGTTTTGACCTTTGTCTTCATCCTGCTCCAGCATCTGGGGTGAAGCATAAAAACCCCTTTCAGTCATTCTCCTAATGTGAGAGAGGTCTCTGCCTGGTGCCACAGAAAGTTGGTGTCAACCTGGGGAGGCTGCATGTCTGTACTGGGGCTACAAGCACAGATGAGGGAGAGAAACTGGAGACCAGAATACCAGCAGCCTTGGGACAGAGGTTTGTGTTATCTGCTAGTGATGAGCAGCACTGTACCCAGGAGATAGCATCCATTCCCAATGACAGCAGCTTTCTAGCATCCATTACTACGAAGTAATATATCTGGCTGCTGTAAACAAGAAAATTTCATGCTTTTTTGCTAGAAGGGATTGTTAAACTACAAAAGTCAAACATACTGTCAGATAGAGACTGAAGAAATATTACTAGTTTATGGTTAATGACGGAAGCCTTCCTTTAGCCTAATTCATTGTTTATACTGGAGTACATAAAGGTAATAATTATAGCCAACATACTTTGCTTATTAGAAATGGAACTATATTTATATCATTGATTTTCTCAGTTCACCTCTTGCATTTGTTAAGCTGTTTGAAGGTAAATTCTTTGTGCCTGGTTGAGCATCCTCCCAGAATATATTCACCATTAAGAACTGCCACATGAATGTTTGCTTACCCAATTAACATTTCAGGCTTCTACCTTATAAACTGAAGGCTACCTGGGTTGTTTTTTGTTTGTCTGTTTGTTCCCCTTTCAGGGCCAAGATTTCCTTTTGCACATGCCCCTTGGAAACAGTGGATCACAGCAGGAGTCTGTAGGAGGGGGACGAATAACTGTTGGTGCACATGCAGTGCCTGCTGCAGATCTTAGCAATTCCTCTCCTTCAGACATCGCATGCAACTGTGAGGCCTGTAATGAGCGCAGGTAAGAGCTGATCAAACTCAACAGCATGCTGCCTGTAGTCAGACTGCTGTAGCTTATTTGTTGGTGTGTGCTTAAACTCTTTAAACAGGTTGATAATAACAGTAACTTACAGATGGCATCTTTTAGCCAGATTTATACTTTATTTTAGGCATTTTTAGATGTACATTGTTTTTTCTGAAAAGCATCCTGAAAGCAGCAGGAATCACTAAACGTATTGTATGTACAGATACTGAGTAATTACTTGTGTCATTATTTGCAGAGAAAATTCAGCAGAGCCTGAACGTGAACCTCAGCAGCTCCAAAATTACTGGTCAGAAGTAAGATACATGGTTCGATGTATATATCGCCAAGCTGGGACCCCTTTGGCAGATGACCAAGACCAATCTTTGGTACCAGATAAAGAAGGAATGAAAGATCTGGTGGATAGGTATAGCACTTGAAAAATGCCTAGTAGTTGCCAAGAGCATTTTTAAAGTTAGCTTTTAAGTAGTTTGGAATATTGCTTTTTAATACAATGTTTTTTACCATCTGTAAGTCTCGTTACTTGGAATGGTTGCCTCACCATTAGAACAGTCAATTCTGTATCATGCAGGATTTGTAAATGCTGGATTGAATGCATGTGTAGCTATTAAATTCCTATGCTGTTTGTAGTAGGAATATTAATATATTATTATGGAAGGGTCCCAAATTCTTCAAAAGACTTTGATACGATTGTTGTTATAGCAAGATACTGTTTAGTTTGAATTGCCCTACATGAAAAATCTTACCTTGTCAAAATAACCTGAGTTAAAATAGTGTTTGTATCCTAGCGTAATTGTAACAGCTAGAAGAGGCTTTGGTTACTAGATGAGGAAGATACTGAGGTGTTCTTTCTCATTTCAGAAGTTGAAATTGTAGCTTTTCTAGGTGTGAAGTTGAAGATGTACTTAATGAGATCTGCAGTTGTGGGATTTTTTTTTTTTGTTTTGAGTCTGAATAGTGTGGCTGTCCTTAAAGTGTTCTGGAAGGTTACTCAGTTTCTGTCTGAGTGTGGTCAAGGAATAGCTGCTCTCCTTGGTTCTGTATGTATTTAACACACTGAGGTCTGACAAACCATAGTTGTCATGTGGAGTTTCTAGTTGAAGCTGAATTCTGGCAAGGTAAAACTTTTGAGAGATTACAGTCATCTACCATTGCTCTTTGTATGACTATACTCCTGAATCAGCCTTAATAGATAATTACATGATCTTATTGCACTTCTGTTACATAAAAACTGTTTGGTTTTGAGCATGAGTTGTGTGAAAGTAGAGTAATATATTATGCCTCCCTATTAGTCATGCTTTATTTATTTAAGTGATCAAAACCTGCAACATAGGTTTTGAAATCAAAGGTGCTTAGTGTGTAGGTACTTAAAACTGAATCACAGCTAAAATGATTGCTGATTTTTATGCAGCTTCTCTTTAATGGAAAAGTTTTGGAAATTGGAACACATACTGTGTACCTTTCTTATGTACTTGGGAGCTTTGATTTCTCTAGAACTGTTTTTCACCCTTGAAAGAGATTATTGAAAACGAAGGCCGAAACAGGCTTTCAGACAGGGAAACCTTAAATGTCAACGTGGTTTTTTTTTTTTTTTTTTTTCACTCGAGTTCCTTATGGTCTGCAGAGTATGAAATAAAATGAGGATTCTGTGTTTGAGCAAACACCAGTGCCTGGTCTGTGGTGCTAATGTCATAGAAATTTAAGGAAGCTAGTTCATGTAGGTATTTAAAGTGTAAAAACAAACCAACCAAACAAAAAAAACCCAAATGAACCATGTAGGTATCATGCCAAAATCATGCTGTGGCCAAGTAAATGTTTAAAAGGCAGAAATTCCTGATTCCATGCTTAGCTCTGTTGGACACAGCTGGCAAGAAGTGGACTGTCTGGTCATCTTATTTGAAAATAATTAGTGGTGCCAAGTGTTGTCCCTATCGGATCTTGGAGCACTTTATGGCAATATGATAGTATTCTATTTTGTGAGTGACAAGGGAAGAGCAAGGACTAGATAGCAGCAGGGTTTTATTCATGTAGCTCTTACGTACTTACCTAACCCTGTTCTTCCTTACCTCCCTGCACTATAAAAACCAGGAGGTAAGTGCTTAAACTCATGTGCAGGACTTCAAATAGTACAGTTTCACTCTGAAGTACTTGCAGGTGGCTGTAGTGTTCAGATTTCTTCTGTGTTAGGTGGTTCAAACCCTTGTCTTACTTCCAGGAGAGTATCAGACCTAGCCAGCTGTATGCTGTCCTTAGCAGGAAGCCCTGACCCCCTTTGAAGCTGTATCTTACAGTCTTTGCGGGTATTGAGTGGCTGAATAGAGTGCATGGAGGGCAATATGGTTCTGGAGCTTCAGTATTAGTGTGCTTCCCTGAGACAAATGAGTCCCAAATTCTGGTCCCTATCCTGGACTTAAAAAAAAAAACAAAAAACCAACCCACCAGTCATTTGTAATGACTGCATTTAGGCACTACCACGGGAGAGTGCCCTAAGTCATGTTCATTTGAAGGATGTTCTTTGTGGCCTTCTGAATCCCACACCTTATTAAAGTAGTGGCACAGCTTTAACAAAGGTGCAAAAAATGTCCTTGTACAGAAAGGGTAAGAAACTCAAGGTGACAAGGAGTTTTATGAGTGTCTTATGAGCCTGGTAATTGCGCAAAATGTCTTTCAGTGCCACTGGACAACAGAAGGGTCCCCCAGTGCAGCCAAGAAGTACAGTTTGGCTAGTATGTATTCAGGCATGTTCTAGCTGCCTACCAGATCAAGCTCCCTCAGTGGCTTGAAGGGAATGCTTGTCCTTCTGCAGGATATTATCAGGCCTGGATCTGGCTGTTCCAGCTAGAACATTTAGTAGGCATGTATGCAAGAATGCAGAGGAGTTCCAGAGAAGCTTGTCTAAAGAGTCTAGGTGTCTATAGGGTTGTATGCAAATTGAGTAAAGGGCTTTTTTTAGCTCACAAGTTGAAGTGTAATACTGAGGTCCTAAATTAATTTGTTCCTCAGGTATGCAAGCCTCCTAGTCCTAAAGCTACACAGGAGCTCAGTTCTGCGGTGTAAAAGTAGGGAACTAGACTGTGTTCTTCCAGATTTTAGGTAGCTATGTAAACCTTAGCCATTGTTTCATTTTGATGACTGTCATGGTAACTGGTAAATATTTTTAGGAAAGTGAAAATTATTAATAACATGCTTTTTTTTTTTTTGTCACAAATATTCTAAAAATACAGGCTTTGTGAAAGAGATCCATATCAGCTTTACCAACGGTTGGAACAGCAGGCTAGAGAATATGTGCTTGAAATGAAGGTTCGTCTGCTCAGGCACTTGTCACTGGGATCTAAAGTTGCATCAACAGTAGCAATACAAGGGCCACCCCAGGCACATCAGTTCATCTCACTCCTACTTGAAGAATACAGTGCACTCTGTCAGGCAGCATGTACAATCAGCACCTTCCTAGTTACTCTGGTAAGACTGAAAAAATAACCTGTAGGCTTCTGCTTACTAGGGGTAATGTTAGCAGAGCTGTTTTAAGACTCTTTCAGGTGTCTTCTGTGGTGTAAAGTACAGCAGTTTTTTTGTGTACATGCTTGGAGATAGGGAGGGTCAGAAAATGCAGATTTAATTCTTCAGAAATGTAGATCAGGCATCTCTTACAGTGAATTGATGAAATCCTCTCTCTTCTTCCTAAAGAGAAAGGTGAGAGAATGCTGTTTGTGGCTCTTATTCTGAAACTCACCTTTGAACGGGTCTACAGTTTTTAGATAATGCCTTAGAGAAGTGTTTCCCACATTTTCAGTTAATCTTTAATGATCTGTTGACAGCCACATTTAAAGGACACAAATTTTTATGTGCAGCACTAACTTTGCTTGTTTCAATGTTCAGTTCTATTTTTCACTTACAAGCAAGAATGGCTAATTGAAAAGATGATCTCTTGCCTCAGAAATAATTTGCCATGATACTTATTTCTAAAGTTCTTGGTTTTTCTTAAATGCTTGTTGGTTTTTGGGGGACTTTTTTGTCTACTAATTGTGATGTTAGACTTGGGATTATATTGTCAGGTAGAAAATAAGCAGTCTTTTCTTGAGTAACTGTCCATCATGAGTGAGTAATACAGTAAACAAATTCTGTAATTCTATTTGTTTAAGGGCTGACAAGGTTATTAATCCTGTTCTGTTAATAATCCTTTCCTATGCATCCTTTGTTGATGTCCTTATCATGTACATTCCTTTTCTTGTGTAAAGTTTGCACAAGCAAAAAGAAAACTAAAAGGTGGATCAACTGGTAAATTTGGGGTTTATTGTCAGTTAGCTGAAAATGACTCTCTAGATATATAAAGAGGAAAAGAACAGGCAGTAACAAGTCTACAATGGCCACAGGTGAGAAGGATATAAAATGGAGGGGAAGTGGAGTGTCATTGACTGAGGTAGGGCTGTCAGTAAAATTGAATTGGGAAAGCAGGAAGCTGTTTCTGTGGAGAAACTTGAGTATATCCAATGCCTTTTTCTGTTGTTAGTGCTCTATATTTGCTGTTGTCTGTATTGTCTTCCCCAGCTTTATCACTTAGATACAGATGTGAGGTCACTGCCCTCTCCAGTTTACTGGCTGGTTTTAGTAGTCCTTGAGTCTCTAACAAGGTGCTTGAGAGAAGATTGCTCTTTGGGTTGATTTGCTCTGGAACTTGGAAATTGGTTCATCTGAAAAGCAGATGGATTACAGTACAAATGTTAGCTTTCTCAAAGTAGATCTGCCAGTAATGAACCAATTAATACCAGAATTACATAGCTGATCAGAAAATAATCTTTTAATATTTTTCCCCTGCTTATTATTGTGAACTTAGCAGGCATGAGAGATTGAGATAATGGCCATGCAGAGACAGAAGATGCTTGAACTCCCTGAGCTACCATTTTATGACAGAATTCAAAGTAAAATAAAATTCCTATTCTTTAAAAAAATGAAGCATAAGAGAACACAAAATACCCCAGACTTTTCTTGTCCTTTTCCTTCTGCAGCCCAGTCAGTACTGAAACCTCTTCCTATTAAGCTGTGGTATTCAGAAACTGAAATGTGAGAATGTAGGTTACTGTATCTTATCATACCTTTCTAAAGTTTATTAAATAACTCTTTTTATTAAATAGAGCAGTATGTCACAGCTTTCAGTACAGGTAGTACAGTTACTAGCCCTTGCAGTGTGCATGGTTGTTCTCTCTCAAGGTTTGGGTGTGCTATGGAAAAAAAATCTTTTCAGTTGAAACATATAAGAGGCAGTCAAGATCTTTAAACCCAGTGCAGCCCTCCTGTAAGTAAAACCTTTGCTTGTAGCATGTTGTACAAAGGCATATAATACCTTGAGGAGGAACTTATTTCTCAGTGAAATCATGAACAGTTCTTCTTTCAAAGGCATCCACCTAACTCGTTAAGTTCAAGAGCAGGAACTAAAGTCTTGTGCCCACCAGGGAATAACAGATCATGCTGAGAGCAAGCTGGAATGACTGTGGTCAGTACAGAAGAGCCCTCGAGTACACAGAACAGCAGACTAGAAGGGAGAATTTACCTGGTATTTCTTTGTGAGAAATGCAATCCGACATGCAAGATTTTGTATGCAAATGTTGACTGATTTGTTCACAGCATAGTATGAAAATTGCTTAGGAAATCTACCTCAGTGTTAACCCCTGAGAAATTATTGGCTATGTATACTTTTAAAATATTTTGAAGGCAGTATTCAAAGTGAAAGCTTACATGTATTTTGTGAAACTTGGGGGAAGCGGAAACATCCACCCTTTTTAAATAATAATGAATCTCCAGACTGTTTTTTTTAATACTGAGAGTCTCATGTTTAGGTCCAATATAAATATGTATTAAGTTTTTAACCCACTATGCTTAGCAAAACTTTAAAGTTCCAGAGTATTCTGATATTTCTGGGTATTCAAGGTTATGGTGCGTGGGGCTGTCTTGCTGATCTGATAGCCAGAGCGCTTGCACTTAATTTTTGCTAGGGAGCATAAGGGGCTTGTATAAAAAAACCTGCATGCTGCAGGATATATGTGGGAAAACTGGCTGACTGGAAAATATATCATACCTGTCTTTGATTTGTATGTTTTGATAATAATAGATTTAAGCTTAGGCTTTGAAATTAAATACAGTTATGTATTAAATAACCTCGAATAGAAAAACGTTTTGCTTACTAGACAAGAAAGCTGTTGGTCTCTTCTCTAGTTAGAAAACTTTGGGTTTAAGCTGTATTTGGAGTGAACAGTTTACTTGACTTACGTCAGTCTTGAAGTTATAGATTGCCATTTTATGTGTCTGTTCCTAGGAAAGTTCAAAGAACTGAAAGATAATTGGACAATTTTTTGACAAGAAAACCTGAGAATTAACTGGTTCAGATCATAAAATCCTCTGTCAGTGCAGAAGTGAATGGCAGCTTTCAACAACAGTGTGATTTTTCTTTTTTTCTAATCCATGACAATTTAGAAAAACAGTGAATGAAGCGTGGTTATAGAAGTTATTAAAGAGTTAAGTAAATTCTGAGTTTCTGAGTATTAAAACTGCATAAGATCTGAGTTGGTTGATACAGGCTGTAGGTTGGAAATTAGATTGAGGCAAGATTTTTTTCTTGTTTTAAAAGATTTTTTTGTTTTTTGTTTTTTTGTTGTTTTTTTTTTAATAGGAAAATGAACATTTGAAGAAATTTCAGGTGACGTGGGAACTGCACAATAAGCATCTGTTTGAAAATCTGGTATTTTCTGAGCCACTCTTACAGAACAGCTTACCAACATTGGTGTCACAGCTAAGGTAGAGTTTAACTTTTCTTTTGTAATTTGAAGGAGAAGTGATAACCTATATTTGCAACATAGTGTTAAAAAAAAATTAATCTCTGCTGCTTCTACAGTTTAATAGGTAAAAATCATTGTCAATCTTTCTTGAAAACAGTGTTGTTGATTGAGCAGGCTGCTGTCATAACTTGCTTGTCAGAAGAATTACAACTCTAATCTACTTACTTGTCAGTTACCTAGTAAAATGACAGCATCCAATGAAAATGCTGATGGTATGACTGAATAGTACTATTTTTCACTTGTCATCAGGCATTACTGCTGTCTCTGTAGCTCTACAAGCAAATTAAAGCCTTAATGCTTTCGTGCTTCCCACAGTGCACGAGTAACTTAATTTGGAGTTTTAACCAATCTTTTCATTGGAGAAAGCAAAAGAAACAACATCCCTTGCAATATGCTTGTAGGTCTGGTGGCTTATTATGTTTCCTGGGGGTTTAGAATGTGTATTTTATTGGCAAGGTTGCTTTGCTTGTAATTTGTGTACCTGCAAAGTGTTTGGGCTCTCCAGGGAAGAGGCATTAATTCTTATAAATGTTTTTCTTTGTCCTAAGTCTGGACATTTTTAAAGTGCAGTCATGGATAGGTTTGTGTTGACTTCTCAATCTAGTTCCTGATGAAGACATTCATGCTCTGCGTACATGTGTTTTAAAGGTATTGTCTTGAGTATTTTTCCATGGTACAAGAGCAGTTTGATTAAGGCTGTCACAAGAGATGTTCACAGTGAATAATAAAATTTCTGAGTTCTCCTTTTGCTCTAGTATCTGGTAGATACTAGAAAGGAAAGCGAGAAAAGGCAGGATAGCTTCACTGTTGCTGTGCTCAGCAAGAAGTCTGAAAGTCCTTCAGAATATCTTGTCTAATTGGTTTACGTGACACTGGGTCGGTACTGAAAGCCCTTTCTCCTTGGAATTTTATATTTTGTTTTGGTTTTTTTTATCTCCAGAAAGATAATTCTGTTTTTGTGTTCAGCAGCGTGTTGTTCAATTGTATATTTTCCTGGTGATTCCCAGTGCCGCTGTCCCTGACGCTGTATTCCCCAGTCATCTCCATGCTTTCTGACAAGGCCTTTCTGCATCTCTTACTCCAGCAGTCCTGGCTGTATCAGGACTGTTTATGTTCATTAGCTCTGCAGATAAAGGCCTCTTAGTGAAGCTTACAGGCATTTCTTAACGAAAGTATTGGACTGTTTTCATTTACCTGTTGTTCTCAAGTGCTACTGCAGTGAAAATCAGAGCAACAGAAGGTGTTTCCCTGTAGAACATCACTGTGGTGACAGCTTACCTGCAAGGCTTAAATATGATGAAGTCAGAATATTCCTGCAGGAATTTCTTTTCCAGTACATCTGTGTACTCTAGATGGCTTTGAGGGTGTTTTCTATAAACTGGTTTTGCCCAGATTGATTCACATGAGTGTTTTCGAAAGGAGAGGTTCAGCAAAAGTTTCCCGTTCTGTGGTTTCCAGTTCATATAGTATATGTCTTGCTTTGCTGCTGCGTTCTGTGGGTCCTGAAGTAAGAGAATTAGGTAGCCTTTCCTGAGAATTTTTTCTGGAGGATAATCTGCCTTCCATTGGGAATTGGTGGAGGAAAATTCCATCAGAGATGCCTCACATGAGCCTAGTCCCTTGATCACTAGGGAAGGTGTTGCCAGAGTTCCTTCAGAAAAGAGTATTGGCCTTATTGTTTTCTCTTCCTGAAGAAGATAGATGAAATAGCATTTTGGCATCTCAGTTTCACTTAGATTTTTTTGTGTTCACCCTCTCTCATCCCTTATTTAAATCACTGAATCTTTTGTGTATATTTGGATTTTTCAAAATATATAGTTTGTGTGCTGTGATTAGTCCCAAGGATGCTTATCAGATGTCAGGCTAAAAAAGATGTTCTCTTAGGGAGGTTTAAACATAGCAGTCTTGTGGGAATGGAGGTTACTAGCTGGTATGTGATAAGCTGTGTCAGTATTTCACAGGACTGGTCATCTACTCAGGGTGAACCACCAGAGTCTCAATGTCTTGTATCTTGTTCTGCTACCTAGTCAACACCTCTGGTTTGTTTAAGAGTCATACTCAGTTGTGTAGTCTGCAGACCAGCTGTAAGAGTGTCCATATGCTTATCAAGAGTTAAATAATCAGCAGGGCTTTTGGGTCAGACACAGCATTTCATAAGGCTGTGTTTTTGTAATCAAATCATAGTATTTAAGGAAATCCATTCCTTTCACAGCTGAATGACTGGTACTTCCTGATGAAGCTGGCTATATGGAAGATTTCTTAGAGGTTAAATATCTTTGTTCGGTTAAGATGGTTTTGATTACATGCAACCACTGATACACCTCGTACATTCAAGGGACTGCCTTATTGGGGTTTGGTAATGACCTGACTGATACTTGGGGCTTTTCTGGCCTCTTTGATTTCCATGTATGGTGTGGGACAGTGTTCAGGGTATATGCAAAGGTTTAGTTAAATGCTGTTGGCCAAAAAATTCTAGATTCCTGATCAAGATACGCAGGCATACAGTAGGATCTATGTCAACAGTTATGCCTTCGAAGATCCAGTTAATGTAAAGTAAACAATTCTTACTAAATTTTATGTATGTGTGATGTTTTTTATTACCTGTTTTTTTACAGCAGCCCAGGAATATGTTCCGCCTCTGTTTACAGGACTGAAATATTACCTAAATTGTTGCTTTGTACTTGTGTTGAGGGGTGAAAGTGTATTGACTGGTAGCATGTTAACCTTTACACAAGAGTCACAATAAAATTGAAAATGTAAATGCTGTTGCATTGCTAATTAAATTTTTTTTAAAATGAAGCGTTTCTTCTAACTTTTAAAACTTTTGTGCACAACTTGTGTTTGAAAGAATAGTACTGCTCAGCAACAGTTATGAGAACAGATTCTTAACTTCTGTACAGTAGGGATCACAATTTCACATAATTGCATAATACCAGAAACACAGGCATTAAGGAAAGTTGTAAATTGTGGTCTAGTAACAGAAATTGACAATGTTTGCACTGATTGTGAGGAAGAGGTGTACCCTAAAGTCACCATATCCCTTTAAACTGCTTTTTGTACTCTACTGAGCGTAGACTTCCCAAGTTTTAAATGTGCAAAATTGCCTATGCACCATTTTAAAGTGGTTGTGTTGCTGATTCTAGGCAAAAACAATGAAATAAAACTTGAATTCATTGGTGAAGCCATGCTAACAGCTGTAATTTAATGCTTACTGAGCTCTCTTGTTTGCTCAGCTCTTCATTATACTTAATTGCTATATTCAAATTAAGGGTTTAGTTCTTTGCCAGCTGATAGGCAGGACTATGTAGTTCTTAGATTGGATTAATATTCTGTTGCAATGGAAATCTGTAACAAACCTCCCCGAAACACTGGAATTAGGCTTAAATATTAAGTGTTGAGATGCTTGTATTTATGTTTTTGGGGTCTGGCTTTGACTCTCCACACAGACTCTGTGCCTCATTAACTACCAACTAGTTTTCTGTTCATTACTGAAGAGAAGAAGTGTTGAAAAGTTTCAGTTTATTTGTGTTAATTTACAGGTCATTACAATTCAATGTGCTTTAAACACACATTATCAAATAGAATTTTGTCTATTTATTTCTGAAGTGAAGATATCAGAAGTTTGCTTATTTACTTCATTGTTGTGGTGATTCACTGTAATGGATTTTTCTTTAAAGGAATTCAATGTACAAAAATGTAGTAGTAGAAAGGGAGGTAAATCTGTCTCTGATTTCTATGACTCCTTACAGAGACAGTCATCAGTGAAAGGCATAACTATGTTTTTGAATGTGATGCTGCTCAAGTGATAGTAGATAACTGCATGAAGCCAAATTATCTCAGTTTCCTCATTCTACAGCACTTTCCCCAGCTGGAACTCCAACTCGTCTAGTAGTCTTTTTAACATTGATCATGTGAGTTCTGATTAACAAGCTTGTGGCTTTATTTTAGTACATAGTTCTTCGGTAAATAGTCAATGTGCATATTTAGCTCATAGAATTTGGAAGGATAAATATATCAAGCTACAAAAGCGGAATAAATACTGCTCGGTAAGTTTGACATCTGGTTGCGTGTGGGAAAGATTCTCTGGAAATGTTGCACTTCCCACATTCTTGTTATTGTTGGTTACAGAACGTTGGAACAAGCAGTTGTTGGATATTTTATGAAGAATGTCAAAAAATACTCAATTTTGGGACACAAGCAGCTCTGGGCCTAGGTGTAACAATAACTACACTCTAACAACACATTTTTGGCTGGCAGAACATAAAAAGTGTGATTTTTCCAGTAAAATGTGTCTTCTCTAACAAGTGCTATTTGATCCGTCAGGCTTGGAACAACACACGATTCCTGTAGTGAAGATATGTATAGTACCTTGCTACAAAGGTATCACCAGCTGGAACAGGAAATGGGTCAAGTTGCTGAAGCATGGCTTGAGTGCCAGAAAAGAATAGATGATTATGTTGATGAACAGGTAAGCATCATGTAAACAGTCTCGAGATGATTATGCAGGGCGCAGCCTGTGCCTCAGGTGAGGTATTCTTACCCAGAGCTTTGAAGCAACAATATGTAACCTTTCTCATTGGTGTCAGTTTTTCAGACTAGAGAACGCTAATATAGCAGTGGCGACTATACAGAAATTAAACCTTTAAATTGAAGAAGACCGTTGTTGTGCCATTGTTTATAGAGATGGTCTTTGAATGTATTTTAATTACTTTAGCCTGTAATATCTGTAGCACAGTAATCTGAAACATCTTTGATAGATGTTATTAGGGAAAGAAAAAGAAACAAAACCACTCCATCCACAAAACCCTCTAAACCTCCAAAATAATAATTGCATTAAATGAAATTCAGAGGAAGAGGTTGCTTTTAAAAACTGTTGCCTGTTCTGTAGTGTAACAGTAATGTTTTGTACAGCTGTCAAAATCAGAACTCTAATCTCACTACATAAATATTTGAGCCCTCTGAAGTTATCCTTTTTTAATTAAGTATGTGTTCTGATAGCTGATTCTTCTGAGTTTGTGCTAAGTCTTAGAAAATAATCACATTGTGCCAACTCCTACATTGTCAAGAGCTTACTATTTTGAAAACTAGGTGTTTATTTTGCAAGTGATTGTTTATATTCTTCTAAAATTGCTCATGTTCAAAGGACTTGAATTTATTTTTTTTAAACACCTCAGGATAAATTTTGAATACTGTTTAGTTTGCTAGAAGAAAGAATATGTCTTGAAATAACTGAAAATACAGAATTTTATAGTGCTTTTCTTGTATTTTTAAGGGTTTTTTTATGAGCATTAAGAATACGGAGATCCAATTTGAGATTTAGTAATGCTGTTTTACTGCTATAGATAGCAAACACATTTTAAAGTCTTATAGTACACTGTACGTGTCCTTCAGAAACTATTCCTGTGATGGAGATTTAAGGGAGCTTCTGCCATTAATTCCACTACTTTCAAGATGGAGACAGGACATAACTAACTTTATTTTTAGAGATTGTTCTATATTTGGGGTCTGCATCTGTGAGGTATCAGTTACAAAGTTTTCTCTTAGTCTGGCTGCTTCTGTCCACCTAAATATTTGGTTGCAGCTCTGTAAAATTTCATCATCCCACATTTTGTGGTACTAGATTTTCTTCATGGTGTCAGGGTATTATGGCTGTTTGATACTGCCTCTCTAGTAACAAAGGGAGCCCAGTTCATTTCTCATCGTACGCATATTTTTCGAAAGATAGAACTTGTGTAGTCACATTGAGATCAGGCTTCTGACTGGTTGATCTGCAAAATCAGCTCTTCCCTGATGATTTTTTTTTTTTTAATGACCAAGGAAAACCTGTGTGAGGGAGTTTGTAGGGGAAACAATTTTAAAACTTAAAATGTCAAAATTTAAAGGAGATATTGGTATTTTATTGGTATTTATACATAGAAAAAACTTTTTCACAGTTTTGCTTTAAACCCTGTGTTGATGATAACTTGTGGTTATACTCCATTGGTCAAAACTGCACCACTCAGTATGACCATCTTATCCAAATTTGCAGTGATATTTTTGTCAACGAGGTAGAAATTGGAAAGCCTGGCTACTGTGGATCTTCATAGTGAATGCATATTCAGTATTTGCTGCCTCTTGGCTTAAGAAAATTGTGAGGTTTTATTGCTATTTTATCAAAGGTTAGAACACAGACCATCACAGAGGAAAAGTTAAGAATGGTCCTCATATATCTACTGTAGAACTATATCCCAAATTTTAGATAGGGCATCAGCAGAGACAATTAATGGATTCTCCACTACAATCATGTGACATGCCATGTTACTTGTTCTTGAGGGGGGAAAAGTGAGTATCTTTTACAAGCAATGCAAATAGTACTTTTTTTTTTTTTTAAACACTGCATAAGACGTATCTGCATGATACAGCTGTAACTTAATGCACTGCTACACCAAGTGTACATGCTGTGATAAAATGTAGAATAAGGGTTCGTTCATGTCAGCACCTGTATTCATCATGGTAAAATCTGAAGAAAATGTTTAGGGTATCTGGAATATAGAAGAGTTTAAATATGTGCAGCCTGTACCTCCAGATCATTACCACATTTCCACTTCATTTAACTCAGAAGATACTAAATACATCTGTATCATTTTGAAAAGTAATGCCTGAACCGTATATGATAGTCACATGTACTTGGTGTGAAAGCATTTCCTTTTTGTTGTTTTGATGGCTCCCACTGAAGAAAGGTGTATAGGAATGTCTTTGCCCAGCTCCGCAAGAGCTGAGGGAGAGCTTTTTGCTTTTCTCTCCATATTCATGTGTGATTTTCTTTTTACAGTCCTTGTGAGGTTAGTAGGAAAAAATTGTACAGGCACAATTGGTTTTGGTTTGGTTTGGTTTTTTTCTCTTCATAGTGGCTATATAAATAATTGAAACACTTTTTCAGTGCTGAGAGTTTGTGACAAGAGGAATTATTATTTCTAGTGAAACAGACTAGAAAAATAGATCAAATTCACAAGTGGAATTTTCAGATGCTCAAATGTTTTATTTACATTTGATCCAGACTTTAAAGTTTGGGAGCACCGAGCATCCTGTGATGTCTGTATGCACATCAGAGTTCTCACAGGTGATCTAGTGGTATGTCAGGTCTGACCATACTGCTGACTTTGTTTAATGGTTGAGTCAATTTCAGAATGGAAAAACTCCTGTTCACCTCCCTGTCTCAACTTACCATGTCTTGTCTGATGGATCTCAAATACTTTCTAGCCTCAGACAGGGAGGAATAAAGTGGTAGTGGACCTGTTTTCTCTTTTGGGCAGCAGTGGTAGCATATTCAGTGCAGATGTGCAAGACTGAAGTGTAAATTTTTCCTTCTGATGGCATTTGATTTTTCTCTTAATCCCTAGCAGAATTCTTGGTCACAAATAATTTAGTTTGTATTGCAGCTGCTTTGCCCTGCTGAAATACTCATTGGGGAACAGAAAGAGGGGACAGTGATTTTCAATTATTTATGGAATTAATAACTTAAGATACTTGCAGAGATGGGGTATTGGAAAGGATGTGAAGTTGAAAGTAGGAAAAGTTTAGCTTCAGCCCCTCTGCCTATCCATACTCAAGAGTACCAAGACTTAAACCATGCTATTCAATTTGACAGTTTGTTGGTAGGCTTGAGTAGGCAGCTCCCACTTAATGCACTGGCTGTTTTAAACATCATTCTTTGGCATTAAAGTCTTCTCTTATAATGCATTGCAAATGTAGGTGCCTGTCATTGATGGTGAGGATTCAGCTAGGTGCCAGGGCACCTAAACCAGTGAGTGTTGCTGTGTGTAAATGTAGCTCAAAGGTTTTCAGAAGCTGGTAGTACAGCCAGGATGAAATTTCTGATGCTTTTGGCTACAGGCTCTGCAGTACTTTTTAGTGTCTAAGAAATTGTACCAGTGGTTCAAGAATATTTTGTGCATGTGTGTGTTTTTTAAAATACAGCATGTCCATGATAAACTTTTTTTTTTTTGGTGTTAATGTGACCTCACTGGAACAAGGGAGATGAAAATCCACAGTATTAATTAGAATTATATGCTGATAATTGTTTCAGAAATTCATTAAGCAAAATTTTACCACTTAATACTGTTTCATAATCCACAGCTTTGAATTTCATTTTTCCCAAGTTAAATAATGATAATAACAATAATACACTTAGGTTAAAAGTAAAACTTTAAACTTTTGATCAAGTATGAATTTCTGGAGGCATGCTTTTGAAGGAGGGGAAAAAATTAAGATTGCCAGTGGTATAACCTCCTGGAGTTTGGCTCACTAACATTATTGTGAAGCAGTTTGTTATGTAAGGAGGTAGATCTCTTATTAATAAAGTAAATGAAAAAAGAGAACTGTAAAAGGTAACAGAGAGTTGGGTTTCCGTAGTGATGTAGTAGTGCTCTGAAAGTGGTGTTGAAAGGTACAACAGGAGAAGCGTTGTTCTTGCTTTCTGCTGCGTTAAAATTCATGGAAGCTTTTGTGTTCTGTTAATTTGTTTACTAAATCAGAAAAGTAGAATTTGCATGCAAAAAGTTACAGGCTCTATATGCATTTATGGGGATGTGATTCAGGAATGAATAATTATAAAATATTTCTCCATCCTTAGGTAAACTATGAGCATGAAATACATTGGGGGAGAAAAGTGGTGTAAATAGTGTTAGTCTAGATCACTACTTCTAATTTGTTTGACTCTTGGATTGGGTGGTTAGTTCCACACGTGATACATCAGAATTTGCACTTGAGTCTGTGTTGAAGTCCTGCTGAAAGTCTTGTAGCTTTAGATGTTAATGGATGTTAGTGGGTCTGAGATGCTGAGGATCTAAAGCCAATTGCATTTTACTGAAAATGCTATGAAAATATTTCATAAAATAAATATTAACATAAGGAATAACTTGAGAAAATGTAACTGAAAAATAGTGTAAACATATAAAATTTAAAGTGACTCAGATGATAGCAAATAAAATACATTTTGTATTGACTAAGTATGTAACTACTTTTCAAATAATACAGACAAGCTGGGGTTAATGAAACTGATAGACAACAGTGTAGGTTTTCTATCATCAAATCAATGAGTTTTCCTTAAATTCTGTTTTAGATGGCAATGAAAACAAAACAACGCATGCTAAAGGAAGACTGGGAATTTTTTAAACAGAGGCGTTTTATTGAAGAGCAGGTAGGATTTTCTTTTTCATACCATATTAAGTTACACTAAATGCTTCATGTGTACTTGTGAGATGCAAACATGTGAGTTCAGTATATTGTACTAGTTCTGTGTGATCTTATTCTGCAGCTATGCCAGGCATGAAATTTTTCAGTCATAATACATAAAACCAAGATCCAAGAAGAGTATATCATTGCATATAATCTCAGTTGCTAGTGATATAACCTACTGCACTTTGGCTAACTAACATAGCTTTATGAAGCAATTTGTTATATTCTGTAAGGAGGTAGATCTCATTATTAATTAGGTAAATGAAAAAAATGTAAGCATCACAGTCTTAGTATGGAATACCAGGTATTAAAATTCTTTACACAGTAAGAGAGGAATTTTTGATGCCTTAGAGTGCGATCCAAAACAGCCAATACATAGAGCGTGGAGCTGCCTTGATGTACATGATAGAGAATATTGTGTTCAGGGGTGTCAAATTTCCTTGTGTGTGCAAAGCTGGGGAGTGTGAGTCACGGTAGCAGGGTAAATGATTGTATCTGTTACTGCTTTTCAGATGGCTGCTACATCCTTTTTTGTGGGGAAAAGGCTGAGCAGAGCTATCTGCCTTTTTTAAGCTGTAGCCAGAGAGGGACTGGTGGGAGTTCTTGCCTTATTGTAAAATTATATCTGCTGTTTAAGAACTGTTCTATAGCTTAGAAGTGCTCAAGTATGCATTGTCCTTTCCATATGAGTGAAGTGTGACTCTGCCAGAGTCAAGTCAGAATGGGGAATCTCTCCATGCCTGTACCACTGCACAGAAAGAAATGCTAGTTGTGAGCCAGGGAAAGAGAAAGTACATTTTAATAAACTTAAGCTTAAGCTTAAATTGGCAGTGTCTCAAAGCAGTCATCAGTATATACTTTTTCAAATAAGGAACATAAGCCTGTGTTAACAATGTCTTTAGAATATCTGGTGTACAGGGCTCCTCAGAGGACTTGAAGAAGAATCCTCTTTTTCCTTGATCCTAATTGGCCTTAAGTGAACTGTAAGCCTATGGCTTCTTAGGTAAGGATCAGGTCTGTGCATCTATAGAAGTAGAAGCTTAGGCACATCCTTGTTTAACCTAAGGTTTGTAGGTATCTAATGAAATTAGGTGCTTTTAGGATTAGGCCTCCACCAGGTGGATGTTGTTTGGATTGTATTTTTTCACTAATACAGTCAAGTCCTGTTTTGGCCAGCTACTTTGTTCTTTGCATCTATCCACTGTTTCTACAGAATTAGTCCTACATATTTTTTTGCAAGCTAAGGGTGCATTTGCATTCTCCATTTGTCAGGAGTGTCCTTTTGTCCTTACCATGAAACAAGACAAGAACTGTTCGGAGTGCATCAGTGGAAGTACCATGCAACCTGCACATATAAATTAGTCAAGGAGAGGGAATTAGCCATTTCAGTAGTTCATAGTAGAAACATACTTTCTTTGAAGAGTTTCAGTGCCATACGTTTGTTGTTTCTAGCTTTGAACTTCTTCCTTTTTTCACTCACGATCAAAACACCACCTTCATGAAATTATTCTGAGTTATTACGCTTTTAAAATATTTTGCCCAAGGAACCCTTTTTGATTATGTAATATGTTAATCGTGGTGTGCCATGGAATTGTTAATGGAGAGTCTTGCCCTACTAAAACACTGCCTTTATAATTTACTTCAGCTTAATAACAAGAAAGCACTAGCTGGGGAGAACAACTTCACAGACACAATGAGACACATGCTGTCATCACGTTTGAGCATGCCTGACTGTCCGAACTGTAATTATAGAAGAAGATGAGCTGATGTCTTTAATATGATATCATAATAAATCATTAATTTCTTGTTCAGGTAAAAAGGAAATACATTGTTGGAACAAAGAGTATGATTGTTTTAAATGAATGATACTTAAACAAGGTCATAAAAATCTGTAATCTTAATTCTTGAACAGATGTACTTGTGATGACTGCAGTCTTTCGCACATTTTAACGTGTGGCATCATGGATTCTGCTATAACGGATGATATCCACATTAACCAGTTACCGCTACAAATTGATTCTGCTCCAGACTATCTCTCTGAGATCCGCCCACCCGGTATGTCTTCAGCAAGTTCAGGATCAGGTTCCAGCTCGCCTATTACAATTCAGCAACATCCCAGACTGATCCTTGCAGATAATGGTTCTGCACCAACTTTGTAAGTGTTTTTTTCTGTTTTAAATCTTTGTGGTGCAATAAACTTAAGCAGACAAGTTGCATTGGCTGACTAAGCGTTACATAATGCTAGTTTTGCCTCAAAATCATGTAATGATGGTCCTGTATTCGGCAGGCCACAACTCCAGTGCTGTATGTTGTGCAAACATGAAGTAAAAAAAAAAAAAAAAAAATCCTGTAAACTTCTTGAAAGTTTCTAAAGACATTGACTTAACAGTATTGCTTGAAGTGTGCGTCGTGTGTACTTTCCTGCTCTGCAATTGCAAGGACATCAGATATTGATCTACTTCAGAGCTTCGTTTTAAAATGTCACATTTTCTTAGACAGTGAAGAGAACTGGTGATGTTTTTTTGGAGGTTGGTATTTTCATATGAATCATTTTAGTTCCAAAAAAGCTTTTATTAGGATTACTGAAGTTGTGTTAACTCAAGTCTTGCATCAGGAATTATTGTCACTATCAGAAGTTTCTGTCTCCCTCTTTCTTCTGTTTGTATCACAATGACCATCAGATTTGATGCATTAATCTATTGGTAGACTTCTGCCCCTTTCATAATTCTGAAGGGTTAAAAGTGCTTGGTAGGCTGGCCTCTGTACATGGTTAGGGTACAGCTAACCAGCAGTCTCCTCTATCATGTGATATTCTAAAGGAGCTGTTGTCACTACAGTTAAACAAAATTAGCATTAGCATTCTGTGTTAATATGGTATGATGAACAATGACAGTGCAGGTGTGGGATGTTTCTGATTAATATCAGTTCACAGAGTTCCATTTCCTTTAAGCATTTACCATTGCATCTACCATCAATGGTTTAATCTTCCATAACAGGGCCTTAGTTTCTGAACCAGTTTGGGGACCACTTGAAAACAGATTACGTGGTGGTATGTTTAGCTACATATTCTTAAATATATGGTTTGCAGTTTCTGTAAGCTCTTGTTAGTTTTGGTGCTGAGCTGTCCAAAATAGTTCAGTTTGTCTCTTCAGATGCTAGTTCAGTTGAATCCAAGTCTTTTTTACTGTAAGAAGCCTATTTTTAGGGAAATACCACTGCTCCTTGAGGAAGGGCCATTTTATGTCTCATAATATCTACTGTGTTTTATTTCCTCATTGCACATTTGAAATATGCCTGTTGGTGCCATCATGTAATTAAATTTTGGCGCTGTATCTCATGGAATGCAAAAAGATAAAGCGCACAGTTTCAGAGCTCTGAATTGCTGTAGAAAAATTGCTGAAGTAACTAATCTTGGCAACACCTCCCTGGAGCGGGTAATTAAACACGCATGTTCTTTTACTAGCTGTCTATATGGAAAAAGTTTCCATTAAACTTTTTAGAGCAGATTCTGAAAACCACGTAGTTTTGGGGTTGTCTAGGAGCTAATTGCTCCTAGTTAAGAGAAAGTTAAGAGTTACTGTGATGTGTTCAGTGTTCCCTACTTAATGATATTGGTTTGACATTTGATGTATAGAAAAACTTTAATTTTTTTTCTGCTAGGCACTTTCTGTAAAAGAAGACATTGGCATAAGGCTTTGGCTTTGGTTTTGGTTTTTTTAGTCACATGAAAGATCGTACATAACCTGTCTTTATTAGTTACATAGATTCTTGGTTAGAAAACAGTGTTGGAAAAATATTTTGCATAGAAATAGCACAGAAGCTTATTTGCAATCCAGGTTCAGGCATGCAACTGTTATATCAGTTGGATGATATGGCAGGTTTCTTTATCTTCTTGCTTGAAAAAGTAAGTTCAGTGAAACAAGTTGGAAGACAATCCTTTGACTCCGAATGGGAACATTCCTGCAACTTTATTTCATTTCGGTGTTCTACTTGCTTTCATAATAACTGAGGTCACTGTGCACTGTGATTTATTTAAGCCTCTTTTCCCCTCAGTGGTAGCGATGATGAAGATGTTGCACCATTATCAGCAAAATTTGCTGATATCTACTCACTGAATAATTACGATGATGCAGAGGTTGTAGCCAACATGAATGGAATCCACAGTGAGCTAAATGGCGGAGGTGAAAACATGGCACTGAAAGATGAGGTACAGCATTTACGATGTTGTATCTTCTTCTAGCAGTTGGATGTGCTCGATGGACAAAGGCCAGTCCTCAACCTGTGTGTTAATGAGTTAATGTTGTCCAGTCTCCGCAGGTGAGCAGTACTAGCAGCAGCTCCTCAGAAGCAGATGATGAAGAAGCAGATGGGGAGAGCAGTGGTGAACCACCGGGGACTCAAAAGGAGGAAATGTCTCTAGGAAAAAGGACATTAAGGAAAGATGAAGCAAAAATGGATAGTCCACCACCTTCTTATCCCAGTCAGCAGGTATAGTAATCTAAAAACAGCCCTTCTAGTAAATTAATTTTTTAAATGTGAGTGCTTGAATGATAATACATCTTAATTTGAGTTACCCTGCAGCTACAACACAGGCTTGCTGCTTTGAGACAGAATGTGCCAGTCACTTTTATTGCTTACTGTACACAAGAATCCACATCAGAGGAGGTACCTTTGAGAGCTTAGACAACAGTCAGGTGGAAGCTGCCATTACATGTTCCCTTGTGATTCAGATGTTTGTAAGGCCTTCCACTAGAAACATTTTCTCATTTGTTAAGTGTATTAAGCTACTTTCAGTGAGTATTTTGAGATCTTTTTCTGTTGATGGCTGACCAATGGCATACTTACATTGGCTGAGACCTCTGTCAAATTAGTTTGAAACTGGTAAACAGATTCAGCATTTGTTGTGGAAAATTGTATGAGAATTATGTAACTCTACTTGCCTTAGGGAAGCAAATTAAGATGCAAGAAAGAAAGGCAGATTTAACCTTTCTGTGTTTTCTTTGAGAAAAAGAATTTTCTTATAATTATTCTGAGGAAGTCTTAATGACGTTCTTTTTTTAGTTTGATTTTCTAATCAGAGCTGAATATCCTGTAATGCTGCATAAGGTGATTGATTTCACTTGTACACATCATTGCTTTTGAAATTTTTTGATGTTATCTCTTGAGGTTGCTCGTTTAGTCCATATTTTTATTTCTGTTCGGATTCCTTTTCATGGTCAGTACCCAAAGATTTGTCAGAATAGAATTTTGAATCTCACCATACTCTTTGACGTCTCTTTTCCATTTTCATTTGCTAGTAGACCATTATAGAATCATAGAATAGTTAGGGTTGGAAAGGACCTAAAGGTCATCCAGTTCCAACCCCCTGCCATGGGCAGGGACACCTTCCACTAAACCGTGTCACCCAAGGCTCTGTCCAGCCTGGCCTTGAACACTGCCAGGGATGGATTATTCACAGCTTCCTTGGGCAACCCATTCCAGTGCCTCACCACCCTGAACTTAAAGAACTTCTTCCTTATATCCAATCTAAACTTCCCCTGTTTAAGTTTGAACCCGTTACCCCTTGTCCTGTCACTACAGTTCCTAATGAAGAGTTCCTCCCCAGCATCCTTATAGCCCCCCTTCAGATACTGGAAGGCTGCTATGAGGTCTCCATGCAGCCTTCTCCTCTCCAGGCTGAACAGCCTCAGCTTTCTTGATAATGCAGTTTTTTCTGAGCAAGTTATTTTTTCTTCTACGTACACCTAATTAATTTCATCATTGTTATTTGGTTTCTGAAATATTTGGTTGTTCAGATATACCTTGTTTCAAAGGCTGTAATGCTTTTAAGTGATAATGAAGAGTTAGTTGTTTCTGAGAGGAAGGTTCATTTAAGAAGAACACCACCTTTTCTAGACAGCTAAGTTAGCTAATGTTGCTTTTTGGAAAAATGTACTAGGAAAAGTAGCAATTGGAAGTGTTCTGGTATTGCTTCTGGTAAAATTACCTCCCACTGAAATGTGAGATGACAGCAGCAGGAAAAAGTGCTGAGCTGAGAGAAGGAAATGGAGCTGCTCCTTCCTGGGCTCCTTTTGTTCAAAAGCTTGAAGCCTTTTGAGATAACAGAAGTTAATGATGCTTTGAGATCAGTAAAAGGTTCTAATAGGCCATGGGTTTCTCATAGTTAATGCTATTATGAAGTTTTTCATTAGAAATATCTGCTTCACACAGTCACAGGAGGGTTAAGTTTGGAAGGGACACCTGCAGATGGTCTATTTCAGCCCACCTGCTCAAAGCAAGGTCATCTAGAGAAGGTTGGTCAGCAGTTTTGAGTTGGATTTTGAGTATTACCAAGCATGGAGGCTCCAGAACTGCTGCAGGTAGTACATTCCAATGTTCAACCACTTTCATAAATAGACACTTTAGCTCAAGTGGAATTTCCTGTATTTCAGTCTGTACCCATTTCCTTTAGTCCTTTCATGGGATACCACTGAGAGGAATCTGGCTCTGTCTTCTTTCCTCTCCTTTTATCTGATGCACACTGTTAAGATCCCCCTGAATCTTCTGGCTTGAGTCTGAACAGTCCTAACTCTCTCAGCCTTTCCTTGTATAACAGATGCTCCAAGGCCTAAATCATCTTTGTGGTCCCTCACTGGACTTACTGCAGTATGTCCATGTCTGTCTTGGGCTAGGAAGCCTTGAACTGGAGCCAGTACTCCAGAAGTGTCTCAGTAGTGCTGAGTGGAGTGGAAAGATTACTTCCCTTGACATGCTGGCAGTGCTCTGCCTAAGGCAGCTTAGGACTACTTCCAGCTTTATCAGCTAATTAACCTTTGTTACTAGTTTCTACACATACTGGTTTTCCATTTGCTTAGAATATTGTGTAAAATAATCATCTGGCTATTTTTGTTACAGTAGGGTAATTGATTGCACAATAATTCTCAAGTGCTGTCAAGGTTCCTATTCCTGTCTGTTCTGGATTATTTGTGACAGCATCTTGCTTGTTATCACTGATAGTGGACATTTAATGTCTGTATAGTATGAAATGCTGTCAATTTGTAGGGCATTCTTTGCTTAACTGAGATAAAGATCCTCCACCAGTGCTTTTACAAGGTTCTTCCATTGGTATGAGATGAAAGGATTCTGTGGATGCTCTGAAAATATTACTTGCTGTATGCAAAATGATTGCTGAGAAAAAAGGATGGGGCAAATCACTGATCTTATTCTCTTGAGTAGATTGAAAATTTTTTTTTAATTATTTATTTATTTATTCTTATAGGCTGACCAAGGTCCAAATGCTTGTGAATGTCATGTTTGCAAACAAGAAGCCTCAGGTCTAACAGCCGCTGCACTTGCAACTGGACGCCTGCCTGCTGGCCACCAGTTTCTGAACCCTGAAAAACCTGCACATCCTGCACTTCATCTTTATCCTCACATCCATGGACATATACCATTGCATACAATTCCTCATCTGCCTCGCCCACTTATCCATCCCACCTTGTATACAGCTTCTCCCTTTACACACAATAAGGTAAGCCTGATGAAGGAGATGGGGTGCATCTTTATCCTAGGAAAAATGCTGTACACCTTATAAACCAGTGTGACTGTGTCAGTGAAACCATGAAAGTTGCTTTAAATTGTGGTCTGTTCATAGTAGCCCTTTTGAAGGGAATAGTGAGGGGTAGGGAGTAGAATGCATTCAGAACTGGTGGGAGGTTCATACAGCAGGGCAAAGGGTATCGGTAGCAGACTGGGAATTTTCCTACTGTGATTAGAAAGCATGCGGAGTCAAAAGAGTCTTGAATGATGGTGGAAACAATGATGAGACTTCACTGTGCAATACAACTAATCAAATCTTCATTTCGTATGTATTGAAGGTCATAATTTAATATTCCATTTTGGCAATAATATCCTGAGGTTTCTAGTTCAAATGTGGTTTCTTTTTTAAATTGAAGCACAGAATTCTATTTCTAAGGAGGTTTTATGCTTCGAGAGTACATGCCTTTTTTTGCAGGTTCTGCAAAATTCCTTTTGCCCAAAACTTGTAAGTAATAAGACAGATGTGGGGATCATGTGACAGCTTTCCAGAAGTATCAGTCAAAAGCATGAATTACTGTTGCTTAACATACTATTTAAATCGGTTGAACTGTGGATGCTGCTGAAAGGGGCAAAGCCTTTGTCATTAGGTACATACTCCTGTTGTCTCCCTTTCGTCTGATCCAGTGATCCTGTGGTTGTAAGGAGGGTAGATTAGTTCACTAAAGTGACTATTACATAACTCTTACAGTCCTTCTGAACATCACTTTGTTTTTTCTTGTCTTATCAGTGTCCCTTCCTTACCTCTGTTGCAGTGCACCAGTTCCATACCGCAGTGTACCAGCCTGCCATTTCTCAACAGCCCACTGCCGTTCTTCTGAAACCCCTAATTGTTGTATCCCACCTTCTGCCATCCTACCAGACCTCTTTTCACATCCCTTAAGCAGTCTGTTCAAGCTTTGATCCATCTACTCAAGCTCCCACCCCTGACCTCTGCTGTCTTTCCTTCCAGGAGACCTTTGTGTAGCGGAACACCTGCAGTGTGCTGTCACGGCTGCACCAGAAGCCCCATGCAGAGTAGCAGGCTGCTAGCACTGAGTGGCTTTGTAATGCAGGCCAGGTCTGTTAGCTCTGGTGCAGCACCTAAACCAGCTGGGCTCCATGTATTTATGTTGTGCTGGAGCTGGAGAGACATATGTGGATGCTTAAGCTTTAGGGAGGTTTTGCTCTTTGAAGAGCCAGCTGAATTCAGCAGAGATGGTAGTGAGTGAGCTGATTAGCCCTGTTGAATCAGGCTTGGTTCATCATGGATAGGCTGCTCTGCCCTGTGAAGTGTTTTGTTGTAACCAAATGTACCCATTTTCTTTAATGCAGGGTATTCCAGCCCCTCCCATCTTTACCATTGGTCAGATAATGAAAATCCTTCTGTGTGGAGAAAGGAGACAGAGTGTATAAGTTTGCTTGGCCATGAGTCAATGTCTGAAATGTCATTGACGCAGCTGATAATTTTAATATCTATATCTACTGCTTTATAATTTTTTCATTAAATCGAATATAATGAAAAAATAGAGCAAACTTGCTTTTCCTTGGCTTCTTTTAAAGTTGACAGTAATTGAATATAATGCTTGCATTGCACAAGGTCTTTGGGAGAAAGTTACATTTTAGAATATGAATAAACAGTTTCAGCCAGAAGAAGTGGGATGAGCCAGAACAACTTGCCGCTATAAAACAAGAGTGTTCCCTTTTTTTCCTCAATTCCTTCTTAAAATAAATAGGTGTATTTCTTGCCTGTTAAGTTTTAAGTCAGGAACCTGTTATACCTGGAGATGAAAAAATAAAAAAAAGAAGAATATAATCAACCTTAAAATTATGTTTTCAAATAATAAGTGTTTCCTTTCTTTTTCTACTGCCCTTGTTTTCAATTCTGAAGTGTCTGTAATCCCTTTATCACAGTTGTCTTATGAGGTAATGATTATCTTGTCACAGAGGATTGGTTTTGGCAGCTTGGGCTTTGAAAGGTAATTATACCTAACAAGTTCTGTGTTCATACAGATACTGGTTTTAATTAAAAATGAAAGCCTACCAATACATATTAACCCAAGTATCTCTGAAAATCTCTTTTTTGTATTCATTAGTTAGCTGAATCAAAAAGCAGTGTTTGTGATTATCAAATATATACATGTGCATACAATGTGTGTAATGTGTTATCTGCATTAAAAATAAACAAACCAGTATTTTATCATTCTGGGAAATACTGTTTATTACACCTTTTATAATGGCCTTCACAACTGGAACACTGATTTGAATATTGCTGTTGGGGTGACTGTGTAAGCAAACAGAATGTTAATGAGGAAAATACTCTTTATTTTTGTAGGCATTACCGCCAGCTCCAGTTCAGAATCATACAAACAAGCATCAAGTATTCAACGCATCTCTCCAAGATCATATTTATCCAAGCTGTTTTGGGAGCACTCCAGATTGGAATAGCTCTAAATTTATAAGTCTTTGGGGATCAGAGATGATGAATGACAAGAACTGGAATCCTGCTACATTTTTGCCTGATACAATTCCTGGTGAGATTTTGTTGCTACTTTGCACTGACTAGTTAGAAACGTTATGCTTTGAAATGGAGTGAGGCCCTTTCTTCCAGGAATGGTAGGTTTCATCATCATGGGTTTATAAGACAGGATTCTGGCAGGGATGTTCTGTAATTTCTCTTCCAATGGGAAAAGAAAATTGAAAAATCAGTTCTTACATACTGGGGAGAGGATGCTAAAAGCAAAAGAATAGCGCATTCTCTTTCATCTGTGGTCATTGTAAAGGTATTTTTGTTTTCAGAAGTTTAGGATTGCAGAGAAATGGGAATTAAGGGGAAACTTAAATAACTTGGTCTTCTGCCACAGAGACCTGCTCTTTTTCTACAGGTTCACAAGAGCACTGGTAACACAGTACTACATCTTCCTACTCATCATAGCAGGGATAACTGCATTGTCATTCAAAAAGACAGGCATAAATCAAGCAAAAGATTAACTTAAACCAGGAAGCTATTGGAAATACTAATGGTTATAGTGAAAGAGAATGGAGGACAAATAACATATATATATATACACACATACAAGCACACACACACCTATACATGCATATATTTTTTTATATATATATATATATACACACAACCCTATACATATATATTTTTCCATTTCCATCATATGAAATGCTAAAGTGCCTTTTTTATTTTATGTGGCTTGCATGAAAAAGAAAGTTTGGGTTTGTGTGTTGGCTTTTCTCAGGCTGATCTGCTGCTAACTTGTGTCAAGCTACCAGTGACACTTTAAAATGATGTCATTAAAAACATCCAGAAAACTTACCCAGTAGGATAGATCATCCATTTATAAATGTGTGGTTGTGGGGAGCTGTTCCAACAGATGGTTAGTGGCAAGCTTGTGTGGAAGGTCTGTCACAAAGATGTTACTGTAGTTAGCTGGAATTTCAAATAAGGGAGGATAAGATTTATGTCATTACATTGGTGGAAGGATATGTCAATCCTGCTTGTAATAGTAATTGTTAACTTGGATTTCAGATATTGAAGTTTATATACTTACATGCAAGACGGTGTCCAATTTTAAAATTATAAATAGATAAAGGTACCTGTAGCATCTTTGCTACTTGTTAACACGCATTTAGTAGTGGTGTTACAATTTTAACTTTAAGGTTTATGACTTCTCCTCTGAGACTTTGTAGCACTTTTTGTTACAGCTGTATTACTTGGGGGTAGGGAGGGGTAGAGGACTATCACTTTGCTAATCTTGCCAGGCCAGCATTAACAATAGATCCTTTCTGATCTGCATCTAAATTGCTGGATGTTTAATTCTAAATGCCAATTCTATAATGCTGTGATTCCTAATTACTACGTGTGTTTCAATTGAAGGGAGTGATATTTTAGCACCAGCACTCTCAGAAATAAGACCCGAAGCACTTCCTACTACATCTAGCAACGAAGCCACAGCAGTTACTGACAGCAAAGAGAAAAAAAATGCTGCAAAGAAGAAATGTCTGTACAATTTCCAGGATGCCTTTATGGAAGCTAATAAAGTTGTCATGGCAACCTCTTCTGCCACTTCTTCTGTCTCCTGCACAGCAACTACAGTACAGTCAAGCAGCAACCAGTTCAAAGTATCATCCAAGAGACCTTCATCCATAGGTAAGGATTTCATGCACAGCTTAGTAACTGACTCAAGTACATTTAACTATCTGTAAAGACTTACATGTGTTTGTTTTAGTGCTATCATGTGTCTTGATGATTTTTGTTAATTGCTGTTCTCACTCTTGAGTTAGTCTCTGTACTCCTGGATCAAAGAGCTTTGCACAAGACCTTGATGTCAGCATATGTAACTGGCAATAGAAAGGTGTTGAAATACTGCTGATTTTTAGAGTAGCTGAGAACATCCAGCAATCTGCATGATTGTTTGGACAGTTAATGGAGACTTTTAATTATTTTTAATTGTAAGCAATTTTTTTCCCCGATTTAGGTGAAGTGTTCCACAATATTAATAAAGAGGACCATAGACATTCTGCACCAGTTGCACCCCGAAATAGTCCTACCAGTTTAGCATCCCTTCCTTCCCTATCTCCTGCTGCACTGTCTCCAGCCTCTACACCACATCTTCCAAATCTTGCTGCTCCTTCTTTCCCCAAAACTGCTGCAACAGCCCCTGGATTTGTGGATCCTCATTCAGGTCTTTGTCCTACTACAGCTGCACCTCCTACTTCAACCACAGACAGCTCTGTAAGTGCCCCACCAAGTGTCTGCAGGTAAGTTTCTTGTTCTTTTTTAAGATAGAAGGTGAATTTAAATACATGTACCTCTTCTCTTTTGCCACTGGTTGTAGTGTGAAAGAAGAGTTGTCTGTGTGCTCAGCAAGTGAGACCAAGTTTAAATGCTTTGTATGTGACTTGGTGTGAGACTTTACAAATACGATTTCCATTGCAGAATCTATTTACCCAGTTCAGAGGCTTAAAAACAAATGTTTGCTTGCTTTCAGAAGTGTGACATGGGATAATTAAGTCAAGCTCTATTCTTTCTGTCATTGCCAGTAGTGATTGCTGCTGCTGAGACACAAACCTGTTGTATAATGTATCTGTTTTCTGTCATTTTGGTATTACATAACAAGCTGGAATAAAAAGCTATGAAAATTAGAAGAGTCTATGTAGAGAGATCTAGCTCAGACTATGAAAAACTCATACATGGTCTTGAAACCTGCAACGCATTTTCCTTACTTCACTAAAGACATCTGGAAGGATGTTCTGCGTACTTTCCTATTGAAGAGATAATGCTAGCATTTTCCCTTGAAAATAAAGGCGCAAACAGGGTAATGGAAACATTTTGGTTTTAGCTGACCTTAAACTTTTTATTTAAGAGCTCGAAAATCTACCAGAGGATTTCAGAAATTGAGTGCTTTGCAACTGCACAGCTCTCTTCAGTCCAGAAGTGATGAAACAGGTAGCAGTTTCAAAACCATTCCATTTAAAAAAGCTAGAATCGCTACTTCTGAAACTATTTTACCTTTTTAAAGGCAGGAAGAACAGTTCCAAAACTCATTCTCAAGGCTGCTCATTCAGTGAGTCACTAAATGAGTTGTTATAAATCACTTCCCCATGTATCGTCTTTCTTTGCTGCTTTGATTTTAGCATCTCCATTTGCAATCTACTGAATGAAGGTTTTAGGATTTGATGCACCACTGGTGGCAGGATAGCTCAGTTTGAGACTCATTGTTCCTGGTAGATGTGCATACAACTTTATATGGGTTGTTTGTGGGCTTTTTTGGTTGTTTGTTTTCAAATACCTTATTTATTGTAGTCTAGAGTTTTTGTAATCTTTTCCTTAATTTAACATAGTGATCCCGATTGTGAGGGCCATCGCTGTGAGAACAGTAACACCTATGATCATCAACAGTATGATGGAGAGGAGAGCCAAGATGAAGACAGCTGTTCAGAGCATAGCTCCAGTACCTCAACATCCACAAATCAGAAGGAAGGAAAATACTGTGACTGCTGTTACTGTGAGTTCTTCGGCCACGGAGGAGTAAGTTGCTGGATTTTAATTTATTTGGGTTTTTTTGTCACGAACTCTTCGTTGAATGTGTGTGAGTTCTCATACTGCAACTAAGGAGGTGGCATTGGAGCTGACTCAAGAGAAGTTGTAAGAGAAGCATGGTTAGAATGTAATTTCTTTGAAATTGCAGAATTGAAACAAATTTTCCAGTTGAAATCAATTCAAGAGCAATAAAAATGGCTAAAATATTTAGTAAGCAGCTGACTTGAATAATTGATACCACATTTGAAACTGCAAACAGGAGCATTTAGCCATTCATGCACTCATATGTAGTAGTGTAATTATAAATAATACAATGAGTTTGGATAAAAGTACACTTAATATAGGATACTTTTTTTAGTGTTTGTGGCAGTATGAGCCATTCTCCCATCTGTGAAAATAGCACTTCTCAAAGTATTCACTAATTCATGTATTCACTAATTCACTAACTTGATTTAGAAAAAAGAAAAGAAAAATAAAAGGGAAAAAGAAAGTCCTCTTACCTAGAACTTAGGCAATGTAAATTTAAATTACACTTTTATCAAAGGAAAACCCAAACTGCATTTTTCCCTGTTTTTAGTATTACAAACAATTTTCTTTAGTGGTGCATTTTGATAGGCACTGACTTGTATTTAAAGGGTGTTTTTAAAAAGTTACAATGTTCTAAAGCAATCAGGTTATGTAAAATATTTTCCCTTGTGTTCTATATTTTAAAACTTAACACTTCATTTGAAATATCCTTAAGTTAGCTTCATACCAGTAATATGTCTAGTGAATTCTTATAATCATATCTTGTAATTTGCACAAACAAAATGCTAAAATTAAGTTGCCACATTAAATTTTTTCTTAACTTAAAATTTCATTTTCCTGCTGGCTTCATTTGTAAATCTACATATAGTCTGTTTGAATAATGAGTTAACTAGTAGAATTTGAGTCTCTGGCGCTTTTTCCTATTTGAAGTAAACGCTCAGTTTATTTGCTATGTATTTGATCAGATGCAGTTTAAGCTTAGGGCTTGAAGTGAATTCAAAGGCCTTGTCCCGTGGCTGAAACGGCCAAGGAGCGCATCCTATTTCTTATTGTATGTTCCCACCATGTCCATTATTGATCTGTGTTTGATAGTCATCTGATTGCATGTTGTTACTCATTCTGCTGAAGTGGCAGAACCTACAGGATTTTTAAGTTAATAGACTTTGTTGTGCTGGTTTAATGAGTTGTAATGTTGTAGCTCCAAAGAGATGGACACTGTATCTGGTGCAGGAGGCTAGGAGGAATGAGGATTTGAGAGGCAGGAGCAGTGGACAGGAATACAGATGTGAAACATGATGCAAGGATTCAACTTGCAGCAGTGTTAACAAGTTATTGATGTGTGATTGCTGGAAGGGTATGCTGGCACGCTTCAGTGCAGGGTAGTCAAGCCTACACAGTTACAGCTCAGAGGGCCACGTAGCCCAAACTCTGAAACAGACTTCATAGAAAATGGGAACAGCAACATGTCTACTCCTTTCAGATTTTTAATGTGGTATACTCATCACCTTTTAAAGCTATATTTTTGTCTTCCTATTTGTGCATTTGTCTGCAAGATCTGTTCTTTTGGTTAGAGAATACAGTTCACAAGCTAGCGCCAAATCTGACAGGTCTGTTGCCTGCTAAATGCACTTCTGGGTATGCAAGTGAACAATGAGGAGTTTAATTTTCAGGTTTGGAGCTTCCAAGCTATTTAAAGGTCTATAAAAAAAAAAATCTAAAAATTATTAGATCAGTGAAATTTTACTTTTAGTCACTAAAGTTTTGTCTCGTGTCTTTCAGCCTCCAGCTGCACCAACCAGTAGAAATTACGCAGAGATGCGAGAAAAGCTTCGCTTACGTCTGACAAAAAGGAAAGAGGAACAGCCGAAGAAATCAGATCAGATCTCTGAAAGGGAAAGTGTTGTCGACCATCGGAAGGTGGAAGACTTGCTGCAGTTTATAAACAGCTCTGAAACCAAACCAGTAAGCAGTTCTCGGGCAGCCAAGCGAGCCAGACATAAGCAAAGAAAGGTAAGACATGAAAGTATGTTCATCCTAGACCTCATGTTTTTGAAACTGTACACTCTGTAAGTATACCAGTGTACACTGACTTCATATTAGTGGTATGGTTTTTTTCTGTGTGGTTTTGGTACACTGCTTATTTCTATCTACACAGCTAGCTTTGCTGTTCTGATGCTACCTAAGAAGTTATGTAGTGGACTGGGAGGATTTCTCACTGTGCCATTGTCATGTATTTTGTTTCAAGTCAGCTTAATGTTGGAATTTTGTGCATCCAACATGAATGCAGTTTAGAAAGCTATTCCTGAGTGTTAAGAATTTCCTAAATGTTAAGAATTTGATTGGTTTGTAGAATTAACATTTAAAACTGGGGGAGTTAAAAAACTAGTGTTTCTCTACTGGGAAAATAGTTACAGAATCATGGAATTATAGAATGGTTAGGGTTGAAAAGGACCTTAAGATAACTAGTTTCAACCCCCTGCCATGGCCAACCTGGCCTTGAGCACTGCCAGGGATGGAACATTCACCACTTTTTTGGGCAGCCTGTTTCAGTGCCTCGCCACCCTCACAATAAAGAACTTTTCTTATATCTAATCTAAACTTCCCCTGTTTAACTTTAAATCCATTTCCTCTTGTCCTGTCTCTGCAGTCCCTAATGAAGAGTCCCTCTCCAGCATCCTTGTAGGACGCCTTCAGATACTGGAAGGCTACTCTGAGGTCTCCATGCAGCTTTCTCTTCTCCAGGCTGAACAGCCCCAACTTTCTCAGGCTGTCTTCATACAGGAGGTGCTCCAGTCCCCTGATCATCCTCGTGGCCTCCTCTGTACTTATTCCAACAGTTCCATGTCCTTTTTATGTTGAGGACACAAGAACTGTACACAATACTCCAAGTGAGGTCTCACAAGAG
>WYDI02014418.1:6547-17119 GCA_009867235.2 Psittacus erithacus
ACTGTTCTTATCTCAACCTGTGGGAGTTGTATTCTTTCGATTCTCTTCCCCATCCCTCCGGGAGCCGAGGGGGGGGGTGGGGGTGCAGTGAGTGGGCTACATGGCAGGCCTGAACCATGACAGTCTGCTACCATCAAGACTCATCTACACACTGTGAGATTAACATATGAAGTTTGTGATAGAGGCACTTTCCTTTTTTGTCAGTTGTGTCTGCTACTTATGTATGTGGGATTGTGGCTTCCTCCACTGAAAGACATTTTCAGGATGTCTGGAAAGGATAGGACTCTTCCTGCCTAAATGCATGGGCTAGTATGAGAGTGCATTATGTGTGTGTGCAAGAGTTAGGGGGGTTCTTGCCTCTAGCCAAGAAATCTCTCAAGTAAATGGCACAGACCTTAAAAAGCAGTCTTAATGGTTAATGTTATAACAACTTTAACAGTCTGGATTTTCAGAGGCTTTTGCTTCCAGCATTTTTTTTATGTTTTGTCTGAAACATTAAAGGGCTCTGTAGTGTCAGATATTTTTCTATTGCTGCAGGCAGTTTTAGACCATGATCAAGCATTCTTTAATTTTGCAGGAGTTAAAACAACTCAGCCCTTGAATTCTTCCTAGCTGAAGTTTCCTAAATCTTACATCTTGTTGTTGTCTGAATATTCCAGGGTTTTTTAATTCGCTGTTTAAAAAAGTGGAAAAAATGCATATATATATTTACATACTTGTAAATAAACTTATAGAGAGCCCATTCAATGCTACTGTTTTGATACTATATACTGGATGGGAGAGAAACTCAGTATCTGCTGTGAAGTTAGCAGCCAAATATGTAATATGATTTCTCTCAATTCTTTATGTACAGACTTTTTTTTCCCTATTAAAATTAAGTTCTTGAGAAATTGAATATTTGACTATACCAAATTTCCCAAAAGAAGCAGCTTATTTTGCATAATGAAACCCAATAATGAATATTGTTAATCTAATGCTTCATCTTAAAATTTATTCCTCAATGATATGAAAGTGATGGTCTTACCTCTTTAAAAGTAACAAAGTACTTTCGTTTTCTTCTAACCTGCTTATCACACCTCACACCTTCAAACTAACTGTATTAGAAATAAACAGAGGATCCCACTTGAAAAAATGCCATTAACAAATTAATCTGTAGTTAAATCATATTTTGAAACATATCTGTTATTATATCCAGCATATACAGTACACTCATAGCAAGTATTCTAAATATATTGTAAATTATTTGAAAACAGTAAAATACACACTTTGCTTTATAAAAATCTTTTTTTTTGTAATCCCTTTGATCTATGATACACTCTAGGAACTGCGTAATTGCATCTGTGCAGTTGTAACGAATACTTCAGTGTCTTTTTCAGCACTTTAAAACCTTTTTGGTGCTTTTCTGTTTTATCTTAACCCAAATGTATCTATCTTGTTAACAGTAAGTTTGCTTTGTTTTAGCATGCATTTTACTGAACGTCTTAACATTGCCAGTACCCTGACTTCCCTCTTGCTTAGCAGACTGGCCTATTCCATTCAGTTAACAGTATGGCTGTTGATGGAATAGCCCATGGCTGAATGTAATTGAATGGTGTGGTGTGCCCTACCTGACCTCCTCAGCTAAAATTCCATTATTAAAAGTGCAAGGGCTAAACATCTCTGACACCTAAGTAACAATTTAAATGGTTCCAAAGGAAAACAGCTTTAAAAACACATTTATGAGTTTCATTCCAATGGCTGGTTTCAGTTTCTAAGTGAAGCCATAGAGGAGGTAGAGTATGAAGGGGGCATCCTGATCAAGTGAGCACAGAAAAGAGGTATTGAGTATACTACTGAAACGTCGCTACGTCATTGCTGAAGTTGTACTCTGCAAAGCAGTTTTTGCAATTAAACTGTAAGACACCTTCTTTTCATATGCAAAGAAAAATCAAAAACAAAGTAGTATAGACTTTTTCTTTAACATCTGAAAAACTTTTTAAAGTTATGATGATGAAGAAATCCGATACTGTTGGAGATTTTTTTCATTTATCCCCTTAGTGAGAGGGAAAATGTAATTCTTGATTAGATAATAATTCTCCAAGCTTGTGGAATATCTACCTGCAGTATCATTCAGAAACTCCATAAAAAAGTAGTCACCTTCCCAAGTTAAAGAAAAATTAGAAGCTGTTTGTTTTTTTTTTTTTTTTGCTCTTGTTGCTTAAAACCACTCCTGCAAACCGCTCTGACTTTGCATGATTAAGGTATCAAAAAATAACGATGACAAAGAAGTGGCAAATCTTTCAAATACCCAGAGACAGTTAGGCATACATTTTTTAGATTCTGTCATGCCTCCGTGATTTTCCATGTCACTGTGCAGACTTCTCGTGTTTTTATTCTGAGATCCTTAATTTTTCCTGAGAACACTCATCTCATTGAGTTCAGAATTCCACTCCAAGGCATTTAAAAACTAGTAATGCAGCCTCAAATATAGGTGAATTCTGTCTGCATATGATGTAGGATGGATGAAGGCCTGACTGAGAAAACCATACCGATGCAGCACTGCGTCTAGGCTAATAAGCACTGCTGAGAAACTGTGAGTAAAGTTATATTAAAATTATGTCCATAACAAAACCCATTTTAAAAGAAATTGACATTGTCAAAAGCCTTAGGAAATCTTGTCATCATTTTTCATGAATATGAACAATCATTATAATCACATTTTTCTCTACAACCTTGTTAACACATTAATGAATTGTAAAAAAAGACGTAGTTCTGTCACATAGATGTAATTTCAAAGCTAACAACTGAAGCATTACAGTGATGCCCAACCAGGTTTAATGTGGAAAAAAGACATACAAAAGCATGAAAAGCAACAATAACTCTACAGTCTGGTCCTAGAGCTTCTTTCCTCTTACATTTCTTTAAGAATCTGGTAAGCAGTATTTCAAGAAAAAGTAAGGAGGAAAACCTCAATGCTGATTCTTGTTAACACTCATGCACAGGAAGTCCCAACATTGTACAAAAATAATTTGTAGAACTCAGAATTGGTTGCAAACTTAAAAGCCAGTGGCTGAAAGCTGAACTTTAGATTATAGACATAAATTAGAATGGGAAAAAGAAAATTAAGAGGAGTAGAAAGAGCTAGGTAAACATTAGGAATTGGTTTTTGACCATCTTACATTTCAGTTTGCACTTGGATAAACACACAAGGTTTTCCAAAAAGGTAATCAAAGGTTGTATATATTACTTGTGGCTCTCAAGTTTAACATTCTTTTTTTTATCAGTAAATAGACATTTGAGGCAAGTTTTTTCTCATTCAAACAGACGAAAATCAGTGCTTTACATGCAGTTACTATGGTGCAAAAGAAATGCAGTTATAACACTGAATTTGAAGCTGTGCCTCTGCAAACTTCAAATTTTACTATATGTTACTAACTGCGTACACCTGTGTGTAGGCATGCAAATTAACAGAAACCTGCATTGAATAAGGAGACATTCCAAAAACACAAGAGGGAAAAAACCTCATTTGTTGCAATCAATTAAAATGTATTCTTAATTTCCTTTTAGTAAGGCCCGTAAATGCACTGACACTTCTGAAGGGACGTCTCACAGCCAACAAGAAGTTGGAAGAGAAGCATTTGCAAGTTTTCTACCATACAGTGAATTTCTTGATTTTTATGGACATAGAATTCAACAAGATCCTGTACTTTAACTGAACTCCTGGAACTGATTCAAGATTTATAAGACAAGAAACTCTAATGCTAGTGGAGTTCAGATACTGTCTTTAAAAGAAGACTCCAGGAGCATAATCCAAGTGTTAATAGAAACTTCTCATTTCTATATAAGAATGGTATCATAATTATCATAATAAATCTCCATAATTTACCTTATTGGTAAATTGAATTAATTCTAAACCAATATCCTAAAGCAAGCTCCTGGATTAATTAAAAAGGAAAATATTTTTTTACTACTCTTTTTAAGTTAAAAGTTATTTTAAGTTTCACCAAGCAGACAAGACTGCTCTGCATTTCAAATTTATCTTAGTTTAAAGGAAATCTATGTTAAATATTGAAAGTTCTTCTGGTGTTTGGGTGCTTAGTAAAGAAACAGTGCAGACACACCTATGTCAAATCTTCTGGCCTGTTGCAGTCCTGTCACACATCTCAGGACAGTTCACATTTTATCTCTGACCTTCTCATAAAGTGCTTTCCTTTTCTCTGCTTTTTTTCTGCACTGTCACACCCTAATTACACCCTGCTTTGATGATTAGAAATGTTCTATACAGACTTACAGGGTTTAAAAGTCATAGAGTCATAGAATCATTTAGCTTGGGAAAGACCTTTAAGATCCAGCGCAACCCCCTAACACTAACTAGCCAGCCACTAAACCATGTCCCTCAGTGCCCCCTTTACAGGTCTTTTAAATACCTTCAAGGATGATAACTCTATCACTTCCTTAGCAGCCTGGTAAAATGCTTGACAACCCTTCTGGTAAAGAAATATTTCCTACACTCCAGTCTAAACCTCCCCTGGCACAGCTTGAAGCCATTTCCTTTTGTCCTTTCACTTGTTACTTGGGAGAAAAGATCGACATCCACCTCACTACAACTTTCTTTCAGACAGTTGTAGACAGTAATAAGGTCTCCCCTGAGGCGCCTTTTCTCCAGGCTAAACGTCTTGGTTTCAGCTATAACAGTTATTTTTTTCAGTGCTGTGTTTTGGCTGTAGTCTGAGAACAGTGCTGGTAACAAACCAACCAGTAGTTGCTGCTAACTAGCGCTTACCCTGAGCAAGGACTTTTCATTCTCTCATGCTCTGCCGGTGAGGAGGGACACAGGAAGCTGGCAGGAAACAAAGACAGGACACCTGACCCAAACTAGCCAAAGGGGTATTCCATACCACAGCACGTCATGTCCAGTATATAAACTGGGGGGTGTCACCCAGAAAGGCAGACCGCTGCTAGGGTCAGGCCGGGTATCAGACAGCAGGTGGTAATTGTGTTGTGCATCTGTTATGTTTATTGTGGTTTTTTTTCCTTTTCCCTTTTAGTTTTATTTTGTTATTTTGTTTATTATTGTTAGTAGTAGTAGTAGTAGTAGTTTTATATCATACTTTAATTATTGGACTGTTCTTATCTCGACCCATGGGATTTACATTCAATTCTCATCCCCATCCAGCCCGGAAGAAGGGGGGAGAGGAGGGATAAGTGAAAAGCTGTGTGGTGCTGAGTTATCGGCTGGGCTTAAACCATGACACTGAACAACCTTACTTCCCTCAGTTTCTCCTCATAAGACACGTGCTCTAGAGTCTTCACTAGCTTCCTTTCCTTTCTTAGGACATGCTCCAGCACCTCAGTGTCTTTCTTTTAGTGAGAGGACCAAAACTGAAAGCAAGATTCACTGCGGCCTCACTAGTGCTGACTACAGAGGGCGATCACTTCCCCAGTCCTGCTTGCAAACTGACAGAGGGTGCGCTTGATCCCCTTGTCCAGATCACTGATAAAGATATTACATAGAACTGGAAAGTCTTGTCTATCAGCATACTCCTTCCATAAATATTTAAGATACTGGAAGACTTGCTCCCATCAGGTTACCTTTTTAGCTAGTAATTTTTATTTTATTGTTTTTTCTTTGGGTTCATATCATGCAAAGATTAATTTGTCTATTTAAAGAGGATGATTTATGAAGTGATTGCCCCTTGTGCACATAAGGTATGTATGACACTGAGGCAAAAGCATCTCATAATTCAAATCTCATTAACTTTGTCTTAAATATACTGTTAACAAACATCTTCTGCCTAAATGTATTGCACATTGCCTACAACAAAAAAGAAGGGTGTTTAGATGTATAAAGATTTAAGAGCTACAGATGCCACTGTGACTCAAACAATCTGTAAAGTCACTAATGAATTAGCATGGGATTAAAATCTCTGCTTTTATGAAAAGTGATTAAATGGATTCTCCTTCTTTTTGCTTATTATTATCTATTTCTATTGTCATTATCATCAAGAACTCAGATTTCTGTAACCTACAACCTACACACTAATAGAATGACAAACTAGAATCACTGACCTTCAGTCAGAACTGTTTACTGTGCTTTCTTAGAGCAACACTGTCCAAATGAAAAGAAGTGAGGAAACTTGTCAAGAGGTTTTTTTTTTTTTTTTATTATTCTGTGTACTACAGTCCTGCTTAGTGTAATCCACTAAATAATCAACACCACTGTAGTACCTGTGCTTGCTCACTACTTGTCTGTAATCCTATTCTGTTCAAGGAGCAGATGAAAGTTTTTTTCACCTTAGGCACTGCATAGCATATCGAGGTCTAAAATCTTTATGCTTCCCTCATACATTATGTGGTTTTGGAAAATATGTTCTGATTCCCCGGGGCAAGGTTTTTATCTGTCACTGCAGAGACTATTGTGTTTCTAAAGCTGGACATTACAAGGATTGTGTATAAATGACTTCTGAATTATTTAAACTCAACTCAGTTTAGAAGCACTTCAGTTTTAAGTAAGTGCTTAATAGGTAAAATACCATGTTATTTTTTGGTTTAAAACCTTGAATACTTGGATCTTTAAATGCATCTGGATAAAAATTACTAAAAAAAGCAAAGAAAGTTTGGAACTACTAACAATTTACAGATCTTTCATCAAAGGATACACTTTATGCTTACTTTTCCAAAACCAGCTATCTATCAGATAGACTGTGTGCCCTGTGCCAGAGGTAGCCCTTCCTCCTGCCTCCAGAGCATCAGAAAAAGGTATGTCTAATGATTGGAAAAAATTTCTTTGAACCTACTCTCCACACACCTACGTAGCACTTATAAGAAAGTTTTGGGCAGGCTACTTGATGTCTTAAATCCAGAATGATTTCGCCCAGCAGAGAAATATAGCAAGGGACAGATCTCTAGAATTTTATAAGCACTACTGACACTAAAGCTTGTAAGTCTACAGGCATTCCTGTCACTAACATCACTGACATTGCTAACTTACGCAGGTCTTGTTTTCCTGGTTGCTTATTTACGTCCTTGTGTCTTCCTGTCACTGGCAATGACAGATCACTTTTCAACCTAGCAAAGTGATCCATCTTGTGTACTGCTCTTTCTTTTTTTTTTTAAGGTATCTTGAGCAAATTAGGGCTTAGAGGAATTTCATTCCTATTGCAGCAGTAAACAGGTTTTGTCTGTCCAATATTCTTCAATAACAAAAGAAGTTGCTGCTTACTTTTCTTCTTAACTAGATCAATAATGCTATGGCAGTAGCCTTCTCCTGCAATCATCCTGTTCGGCTAAGAAGTACTTAGGGAGATGGAAGAGAATGCCTTTTTTAAACTCTGTCTTGAGGAACTGGGATGGGATTTGTGAATATGGGATCTGAAGATATTAATATGTCTTTATCAACTATACTGAAACTGTTTCTTTCCCTGGGATGTTTTTTACACTGATACCTTCCGCAGCTCATCATGTGTCTCACTATGTAATGTACATCAAGGAGGAGCAATGGGACTTTCAGCCGGCTTCATTTCTAGAAACACCTACGTCCAGGCAATAGAGGGGCTGGCATCTGTAATATGTCGCCTGTATATCCATGCTCATAGATTTCTTAGTGTCCAACTTCTGACATAGCCACTCTTACACCTTTCAGGTATAAAATATTTTGAAATGCGTGGTCTCTTTATGATGTCAGATGTCAATTTGAATGCAAATCCTGCATTGTATTTTGACCCATTATCCTGGTTTTGATTGGGATGGAATTAATTTTCTTCCTAGTATCTGGCACAGTGCTACACCAACCACAACACCCATCTCACAATTATACCTCAGATACAGCATGATTCATTTGACATTATTTTTCTGCACTTGGTTTCTTAGGCACATGGACACGCATGCCAATATTTCTAAGCCTGGAAGATTTGGGATGAAGAAACACTTTAGAAACTGCAGAATGCAGAATTTTACTCAAACATCTACAAAAAATTTCAGCGTGATTCTATGGTTCTATGAATGCAAAAGTGGTTGAGATTAGTTGTGAAAGCCCTAAGAAGCAGTTTTTGACTCATTAAGCCATAATAAAGTACAGCACATATGCATCCTGTGCTGGTGCAGGTGGGAAGAGGGGATTGTACCAATTCTGTGGAACTATCTAGATGCACAAAGTGTTGCATTTCATAAACTTAAAACCAGTATGGCAGCTGTATCTGAAAGTAGCCCTACCACAGAGAAATTCTTAGCTGGCTATCATGAAACATCACAAACCTAGTTTAGGATTAGGGGTTACCATAAGAATGCAAAACTGATGTCAAGACAGTAGATGGAAAACCAATATTATACCCTAAATCTACTCTTTTCATCACTAATTTTGTGCAGCAGAACATGTTTTAAAGTCTTGAACAGTTTCTGAATTTTGTTGCAGTATACAAGATTCTGCATTTTGTTCTTTAAAATAATTATATAGGATGCAAATAGTTATAATTAAGTATCACAGAAAGCATACACTTCTGGATATTTGACATCTTTCATGTAGTAATCATTCTGCAGAAAATTGTTGTTTCAGCATTTATATGGCTATCTTGTCAATATCCTCATTTTGACAGCACAGTGAATACCTGCTTAAGTGAGCGAGTTAAGACTTCTTTTTTTACTTCTTTGTGTGGATGCAGTTTAGAGAACAACTCAATAACGTAAGATTTTAAAATAGAACACAGTCCAAACCATGATCAATTCCTGATGAAAAAAAAATGCATGGCTGAAAAAGCTAAGGTTGCTGAAGCACCAATGAATTTACAAGGCTGTACATAAGAAGCATACGGTTTTCCCAACAGTACTAAAATTTTATCCTTTAACTCAGCTTCGCAAGATTTCTTTTTCATATAAATCTTTCTTCAATCCACATCCGACGATGGAAGATTGAAACTCCGTATTTATAAAATAGACTTGTCTGTTTTCAATGGGAGGGAAGAATCAGTACATAATATTCCAGATGCACATCTAAGAAAATCTCAAGTGCTACCAGCCATTATAACTTAAAGCTCTTTACACAGAAAAACATTCCTCTGTGGGAAAAGATGGCACTGGGATAACCTGTCAGCTGAGGTCACCAAGGCTGCTCAGAAGACTAAAGTGACTTCAAAGCCTTGATAAACTGAGTCCATAGATTTTTTTAATTTAAACCATTTATAGCAAAGAAATTTTCCTAGGGTACAACTATGCAGTGGCATCAGTTAGGCAATCTGTTACATTGTGACATTCTCTTGGTTGCCAAGCAGCCAAGAATGAGTATAAAAAAAAAGCTTCAGAGAAAAAAAAAGAAAAAAAAGTATTTTTAATTTGAAATAAGCTAGAAGAGCTAAAACAAGTACTGAAAGAAGCATACTACCATACATGTCCAGCTAACTTCACCTCAAATTTCATTCAGTACAAAGCAGAGGAACCTTTAAATTTATTTAGTTTTGTGAAGTAATATTTAGATGTTTGAGAAAGGCGTGTAATAAACACGTGTTATACAAGAAAATAAAAATTATTATTTCTTTTGCCTTGAATATGCTGTCAATCCAACATTAGACCTTCTAATCCTCTTTGTTTTTTTCCTTCAAAAATACAGTATTTTACAATATACTTGTCTGTTCCTACTTTTTCTCTGCTTTTTCAAGTTGTGTTCTTTTCACTGTTAAAGAAAAAATGTCCTGCAACAAAAATAATTCTGGTCCTCATTTTGAGACTTAAAAAATAAGTAAAATTCTTTAGACCTTGTCTTCAATATCTGCTCAAGGAGTTAGTTAATTTAGTCCTCCTTTTTAAAAAAATACCGATTTCAATGAAAAATAGCAGAGTTCAAGTATATCTGTACGGCTTCCAATTACAATAATAGATTATTCAAGAGCAACAACTATTGCAAGTGCTCTTGTTGAATCTTCCTTATTTGGAGCAGAAAAAATATTACATAAATTATATAACGGTATGGTTTGAAAAAACAGGTTTAGGCCTGTTGGAACAAAGAAAAAGGGATCAAGCTTCAGACAGGAAAGGTGGGATATAACTGCTTTCTTATATCCCAGGTAATAATTTAGAGTGGTAAGATATCACATAGCAGGGGGTTGTTCATTTTGTGTTCATTTGCTGTGAATTTATTTTATATATATATATATATCTCACAGAAATGCAGAAGATGTCAAAACAATAGCAAGGTCCTCCTAGGTGCTTCACAGTTACAACAGAATAGACTAAATTCTCCAGTCAGCATCTTGCACCTTAAACTGACAAACCAAAGCAAGGAAATAGGGTGCCTCAGACAAACATAGTTGAGATGAACAGAAGCTCACTTTCAGTTAAACTTACCGCACCAGAATCTGCTGCCTTCTCAGCTATCAAAGCATGCATATGAATTTACAACACAGAATCATAGAACGGTTTGGGTTGGAATGGACCTGAAAGATCACCTAGTCCCAACCCCCTGCCATGGGCAGGGATACCTTCCACTAGACCAGGTTGTTCAAAGCCCCGTCCAACCTGGCCTTGGACATGTGATAAACACAGTTATGATTCGTGTCAGAGTGGAATATGGTGTGGTCATTGTACCCTGTGTGGATCTGGCATGGT
>WYDI02014419.1:0-14941 GCA_009867235.2 Psittacus erithacus
GTTAGAAACACAGTGCTGCACCAGCCACTAAGAAGGAGAAAAAATGACTGCTACTGCTGAACCCATGACAGTGAGAAGGGTGCATTCAGACCCACCCGTTGGAGATGCTTTTTTTCTTTCTAGTAATAATGGAAGGTTGTCAAAACCATTTAGTTTAGAGCGAATGTAAGGGTAGTGTGAGCATTCTTTGCTTGATGACTCTGTCATCCACCTCTCCTTCTACAACATATTCAAGAAGAGCTTAGTCCTTACCTTCAGTACCATGCAAAATCCTCTCTTCCTTAAATAACCTTGCTTCCGATTAGACTTCACTCTCACCCAATTTTTTAAAATTAAGACAAGCTCTTTTAGACCAGAAGGGGCTATCCGAGTTTACAATAGTGTATATCTTAGTTCATGCTACTTTGTTCAGTGGTTTGTTCCTGAAAACCAGATTTTCCAGTTGAGTTTGAAGAAAGGCATGCCACTGTAGATACATCATATTTGGCATTATTAGTTAGGTGGTTGCAGTGGGTATTATCCGCCTTAATTTTTTTCAGACACCTGCATATTTTGTTTTCAAATCTTCTTGCCTAGATGGAATATTTTCTAACCTTTCTGTAAAACTATGATCATTTTCTCATTCAGTAAAGAAGAACCATTTTAATGAAATGCCTCACGAAATAGAAAAGTATAGATGATTTATTTTTCATCTGTTGAAAAATAAAATATTATTTTGTATTCAGTTCTTGATGATGTAGCTCCTCTAGAAGCTGTATCACGTTGTTGTCATGCAGTTGCAAAAAATAATTCATGGATGATTGAAGCTGTTCATTGGTCTCCAAATTACCTATAAAACTCATTAAGAAGAGCTGAGCTTCCCTAGGGCCATATCAGTAAAAAAGCCTTAACAGGTAAGATTAAAAAAGGAAGCAGATTATCACGAGACAAAGAAGCAGATGGGAAAAAAGTTGTAAGTATCAATATCAAACAGATCAGGGAAATACATTTAGTGCTTATATATTTATTACTCTGTTAGGAAAGTTGCTGGGGAGCGAAAATATGAGGTAAGAAACAACTTTTTGTGTACTTTACTGCAGAAACCAAATACTTTAGTGACCTATCAGTAAACGTTTTTGCTCAAACATTTTTTTTGGATGAAAAGGAAATGGAAATTACATAATGTTTTCAACTGAAAATGCTTCTGATCACTATTCACATCAGTAGTACTTAGCAAAGGTAGCCTGATACTCATGTCTATTTACTATGTCAAAAACCAAATGGAAATAAAAAATACAGGCTTTAAAAACTAGCAATAAGAATGATGTCTAGCATAGGAAAAGCTGTCACATGAGGTTTTAGAAATAGAGGCTGTTAATGTTTGAAGACAAATACAAGAACAGTAAGTAACATGCTGTACAAATCAAATAGTCTGACTGTTCTTAAATACTCAAACTGGAGTCCTGTAAGGAAGAGCAGATGTATTTAAATTAGTACTGACAGAAATTTCCAAAGGATTTAGAAGAGTGCAGATGTGCGATTACCCTGTGGGACTCATTGCTAGTGGTTGTCATCAGCACAATGTATCTGTTTTTATAAAGGGTGTTAGTATTCACACAGATCTTCACAGCACTCTGTGTTAGATTTCTAAGGACGAAGAAGAAAATAAGACAATTGTGGTTATAAACCTTCCTGCTCCAAACGACAACCCCCTTTTTAGTGAGGAACTGCAAAACCCACTCTGTTTAGACAGATTGTTTTGCAAAGAGCACCTTGCCTTTCCTGTTAATAGCTGGTGCCAGACAGCAATATGTGATGAAACGCTGCCTTGACTGACATGGCAATTCTTGTGCTTGCAAGGGTTTTTATTTCCCTATTGCTCTGAGACAGTAGCAAGTGTCACAGTGTTCCAGAGAGCTCAGGGATGTGTGCTCTGACACTGCATGGGACTAAGGCATGCTGAGACCCTGTCCCACAGGCAGCAGGAGGGTGTGCATTACAACAGTTGCTGCTGGAGAGCAGTGGGAGGAAGAGGCTGGGGAAGGACTGATGGAAATGCATCTTCTTCTCCAATGTCTGATTCATATCTGGAGTCTACCTGCTAGTGTCTGCTGTTATTGCCTTACATTGGTGGTTGTGTTTCACAGTGAAGAGTTTCCTATATTACTACATTTGTTAGGTCAGCCTGTTCCTGTCATTGTCAATTCCCCTGGCAACATGTAGCACGTTCTTTTTGTTTCATCAGTTTGACAGGGTCACCTCTTACAGAGCTGAGAAATTGTTTGGTTTAGCTGCAGTGTGATTTAATAAGGGACCATGGGAAAAGATTTTTTTGAATAAGCAGATAATGGCAGATTGATCTGGGACCTGTGCACTTTTTCTGTTGTGGCGCTTCTCTGCTGTTGAGCAGATAAAGCTGATATTAACTATTTGCCCTAGCCTGATGTCAGCTGCTTCCAGCAATCTAAATTATTTCACTGTTAACAGTTTAAGAATGGCACCACTCTTCCACAATAAATAATAATAATAATACAATTTGTGTAATTTGGAGATTTTTTTGGAGTAATATTGTTAATTTTGTGTTATTAATATTTTTAAATATGTAAAGATAATTTGATTGTATTCAAAGATATTTTGTACTAATTATGAAAGAATTATTGTAATACTAATTTTTCTCAGTGGTAACTTAAATGGGAAATACAGACAGAACCATAGAAAAACAAACTGCTTTTCTGTGTCCTACTAATTTGATATAGATATCTAACGATCTGTATGTAACATTCTCCTTTGGTGAATGATGATCATTTTGAAAGATGACTAGTCTGGATTTATATTTGATTTTCAAAATGAAAATCTGAACCGAAATCTGAGCATCTTGTGAAATTTATATACGTGTTTCCACAAGTAGGTTTTCTGAAATAAAAAAAAAAAAAAGCACCACTATTTCTAGAGACCCACAGAGCTGGGAAAACAGTATACTCATGAACACAATCCTCCCTCATAAGAATGTAGGACTTTTAGACTGTGTCTCTAAATCATCTAGACCTATCTAATACTTATTTATTAGCCACTTTACCTCCAGTAACTAATGCTCTGGATAATGACTGTGTGAACTGGGAGAAGACAGAGTACTCAATTCCCTTCTATACGTTTCCAAACTTTAAATCTCATTGGCTTCATGGACTTAGTTTGACAGTGATTCATTTAGTGGCTACCAAGAAAATATATTCTGGGACCTGTGCTAGAGAAAAGTAATTGCTGTCAGCAGTTATTCATTAAACATTATTTAAGAAACAAATCCAATTTAATATTTCCAAAATCAGTCAGAGATATTAAGTCATTATGGTATTTTTTATTTATCGTACTATTTACAGAACTTATTTTTTCTATGGGAAAGATAATCTGCAAATGATATAAAAGACAAATTGCCTCTAAAATGTGTGTGAAAGCTGTGGGAGTTTCTATTGATTCTAGCAATTTTGGATAAAGGCTATTGTAAATTAATAAGCATCTGTCTTTTGGTTAGTGGGCTGTCTACACTGGTATATAGTCTAATTTCAGACTAGTAGGAGACCAGTATATAAATTTTAGTCTCATAATTTAAAAAGATCTATCATGGATGATAGCAAGTCCAACTGGAGAAAACAAATTCTTTCTTCTTTAGTTAATAATTTTGTTTGCTTAGTGCCTTTTAAAAAGTGACTTTATAGGAATTTTATGTTAATTTATGTGATTTCATATAATCTAATGATTTATTTATGTTTTTATGCAAATAAATTTAGCTTGAAGATGACAAATACATATATATATAACATTTTGAAGATTACCTACCATTGGTAGATGTTTAAATTAAGCATATTTGTAGCTTTACTTTCAAAATAAATTCATACACAATATAAACGCATCCAAGTTTGTGTTTTTCTTAGCTATTTTATATAATTTATATATCTTAGGAATACTGATTTAAAGAATTACATGGGTCAAAGTTGTTGTTTATTGTGAATTATATGTTTTTAACCTGAAAAATATTTGTTCAGTTGGCGTAAATTTAAAAGGCAACATTTCAGGATATGTAAGAAGTACATGCAAAATTTATGTCAAAACCTGACAATATTCTGATGTGAAGTGTTGCTGGTAAAACTTTACTTTGAATAATAGGAAGGCATAAAAATCTCTGTGTGACAGGTGGTAGACAGCAAATGTAACATATGTAGAATAAGGGATTGACCACTGCTTGTAAAAAAGGCAAAAAACTCAGACTTCTGTCCCTGGAGTTGGTACTGGAGAGATCAGGGGCATTCCATCAACCTTCCCGGTGCTTCAGCACAAGGCCTTTAACTTCCACTTGAAGGGTGGTGGTGAATTGTTGCTGTTAGTGATCTTCCACTGTGGACCAGAAAGATCTGCAAAAATTCATTTGATTGTAGCCTCAGGAATAATGGAGGACCTTCCTCTCAGAAGTGTAGAAAGAAATATTTTTGTCACATTTTTTCATATCTTAATATAAAATATTACCTTTGGTCTTGTTAGTTTATTGACTAAATGGAAATGAATACCTTATGTAGTTTAACTTGAATAACAACAATACCTAGATACTCAAAAGAAGAGCAGGCTGTGATATTGAGAGGTTTGTGAAAGGATGTGACTGTGCCCAGCTCTCTGATCCATTACAGAACTTATACTCAGATGTTACTGCTTTTATGTCAAGAAGTTTATACAGTCCTACAGCTGCTGTAATACAGTTAAGACAGCTCTATAACAGCAAATGCGTAAATGCATAAACTTCTTTTAAAAGTGTGCTGCCTGTGGTGAAGAAAATGGCAGACTTCCTCAGGAGGTGCTGAGAAAGGTTTAGTAGAAGACAAGTGCCCTTTTTATCCTGTTTCTGTATCCATGTTTATTTCAAAAGCGTTGAAATAACGTAGCACCTGAATTCTATCAGTTTTTAGTGGGAAATATGTATCCGGCTGCTATTTGTGCTCCTAAAACCATCCAACATAACAGCCGAGGTATTCCTTAGTTAATTCCTGGCTTTACGGTATGATTCCTCTGTGTTCTCTCATCAACTTGAAAAAAAGTTTTAGTTATAAGCCATTCAAAAAAATAAGGGATTTTGTACACATCTTAGGGGTGGGGGAGTGGGAGGGAAGATGGGTGGGAAGGATGGGGTGTGTTTATTTACAAAAATATTTCATGATTCATATATTTTTCTTATTTTTGATTTTACACTCCATGGCACAGTTTCCCATTATTTCACTATGAAACAGCTTGTGTTCCAGTGTTCATTATTTTGCTTGATGTGACCATTCCTCTTCGCTTATAGCATCCAGCAGAGAGCTTGATGTAAACGGCCTTGGAAGTCCAACTCTCCTTCAACTATTCTCTCATATTGAATTTGTTAAGCAGCAGATGGCCAGGGACAACGTACAATTTGTTAGATTTGAATCAATAGACCTCCATGGTGTGTCGAGATCAAAAAGTATTCCTTCTCGATTTTTTCACGTAAGTTTTTCTTGTTTCTGGCTGTATCTTTATGTGTTTTCATGTCCCTGTCCTTAATTTCTATGGTTTTGTTTTTTGTTTGTTTTGTTTTTTGTTTGTTTTTTTTTTTTCATAGTGCAGGCAGAAACTCAGAGCAAATTATATGTTCCCTTCTCTTGTTAATGCTTCCAACGGATCTGGACTTTTTTCATCACTGCAATCTATTCCACTGTCCCAGATAGTAATCTAATTTAATAAGGCTAGTAATTTCAGTTCCTTGGACTTCTAATAATCTCTTCCTTCAGAATTATCTTTTCAGGTTGAACGCATTATAAAGATTTTGTTTTATTGCACATCACTAAATTGGAAAAAGAAGAGAGGAAATACTGAATGAAAGAAAATGACTGAATGAAAATTATATTAGCTATGAGAAAGTTTATAGTCGTCAATCACCTGAAGATACTGTCGGGTTGCATGATGACTTAATAGCAATATTTGCCATATTAATGATTGAGAAAATAAGAACCAAATTAAAAAGAAAGCCTTACAAGATGTATCTTTGACTGATCAGCCCTTTCAGTATATTGCTTCTGTGACATATTTCAGTATATTGCTTCATGTGCATAACTCCATTATACTTTCACTCATGTTTCACTATGAATATTTTAAGCTTTATTGGGGGATCACAAAAAAAGATATGAACATGAAAAAATGTACAGCAGTTTTGTTTGAAGCTCCTTCTGAAGCCTAAGCCACATTTTCATTAGTTCCCTTTTTGATATTGCTAAACTACAACTGTATCATCTAGATACAATTTGTTCTCTCTGATGTCGTTTGGATTTTGTAAGAATAAACTTTCAGTCATTTGAATTCTTGTGAGGGGTGGCAGATTAATTGCAACTTCTCTTTCAGTTGCTATATCAAATTGCAAGTGTCTAGTCAGCTTGTTCAAAGACAGCTTTTGTCTTTATCTTACCATCTGAGCACATCGAAGCTGTGCATGACAGTAAAGCTTTTGACATAAAACAGTGTGTATGTGTACACACTCACACACGCATGTACACGTACAGAGCAACTGATAGTAATTTCATTTTTTTTTTTTTCCTCATTTTTTCACATAAAAAAGTAGGGAGAGGTAGTACTATACTATTACTATAGGGTAATTACCTTCAACACCTTTTTACTGTCACGTGGGCAGCTTAGACATCTTTGAGAAGTATTCACCCCACTGTGCAGTTTTGGTTATGAGTATCACGCAGGGAGAATTGCTGCTACTGGACTGCCACCTTCTTAAGAGAAGATGGACTTTGTTTATTAATTTTAAGAGAAGCCACTCTATGCAGTTGAAGTTTTTAAACAATTTTCCATCTAGTTAGGCAAAACTTTGGTTTTAAGATCTGAGCTTTCCCCTTTCTAGGTTTGTTTTGTTTCCTCTGCTCACTCAGATGGCAGTCCTTTCCCCTAGAAGAATAAAGGTAAGATGCAAACATGAGCCAAATTTCCCTTGACAGAACTTGGCATAATTGCAGTTTTCATCAGCTAGTTTGAATGTAAGGTAAGTTGTAAAGGTGCTTTTTTGAAGGCAGATGATCCTTCATTGGTATCCTATCTACATTTTACTTCTGTAAACTGAAGCTCCCTGTTTTAATGGAGAAGAAAGTATAATTATGCGTTTATCCGGTTTGCTATCTAGAAGAGGAGTACTGAAACATTGGAATGATTTTTCACTTGGAGGTGCTTCCCCGCATTTTATCCCCAAACTTATTAAGTCCAAGAAGTGATAATTTTCAGTTAGACTTTCAGTCTGAAAAACAGTGTGGTATGTCTTATGGCATGTAAAGGGAAGTTGCAGCCTGAAGTTGTACGTCTTGTGTGGTCACTTGGATCTATGTAAAGGAAATGCTCAGAGGATATGGAAGCCTAATAGAGTAACTATAAATAGAAGTTTGACTTGTAAAGTTTGCACCTAACTGGTGATGCCTGTAGTTGCATAAATACCATGCAAGATAAGTGTTAAACATTGTTTTAGTTCTTTACGGAAATCTAAAAAATGGTCATTGGGATATTTGGTGCCAGGGTTTTCGTACTAACCTTGTAGAAAGTTGTTTTGCTTCATAATGTCAAAGTAACTGGCTGTTGCTCTCCACTTCAATGATCACTGCATTTCAGTGTTCTTTTAGAAAAAATGCAGTTGCTCTGAGAATCTGAGTTTTATATATTTTACATATGTAAAAATACTATTGATTTTTTTTCTCATTTGTAATCTGTCATTCTGCTCCGTGTTTAGGAGAAAGCAATTCATGGTGTTGCCATGCCCAGAAGTTACCTTGAGCTGACACTGAATCCTAAAGATAATGAATTAGATTACATAAATGCAACCAATTTTAATTGTGACATAATCCTGAACCCGGATTTATCAACGTTTCGAATACTACCCTGGACTGAGCAGACTGCAAGAGTGATATGTGATTCCTTCACTGTGCTGGGTAACCCGCTAATGACCTCGCCGAGGCACATTGCCAAGAAACAGCTGAGCCAGCTTCAGGACAATGGCTTTTCTCTGCGCTCTGCCTTCAGTTATGAATTTTGTATTTATGGCATTACTGAGGTTGTAAATTCAAAGACAATATCCTTTCCGGCAGCCACAATACTAAATAACCATGACCAGACTTTCATTCAGGAGCTCATTGAAGGAATGTATTATGCTGGTGCCAACATTGAAAGCTTTTCTTCTTCCACTGGGCCTGGGCAAATGGAGATCACTTTTCATCCAGCATTTGGCATAGATGCTGCTGACAGTGCTTTCACATTTAGAACAGGCATTAAAGAGGTGGCTAAGAAGTATAACTATGTGGCTAGCTTTTTCTCAGAATCAGGATTCTACAACTCAGGGGCTCTGTCACATAGCCTGTGGGATTTGAGTGGCCAGAAGAATTTGTTTTCTGCTGGTTATGGAGTTGAGGAGCTCTCAGATATTGGAAAAAATTGGTTATCAGGTCTCTTGGCACACACAGCAGCTATCAGCTGCTTGATGGCTCCTACCACCAGCTGCCGTAAGCCTTATTCTAAATACAGTAAAGAATCAAAAGAGACTGTAAATGCAAAATGGGCATATAATGATAACAGCTGTGCCTTTAACGTCAAGTGTCATAGTGGAAAAGGCACTCACATAGAGAATAAATTAAGTTCTGCTGCAGCAAACCCTTACTTGGTGCTTGCTGCTACTATTGCTGCAGGTCTAGATGGAATAAAGAGAGAACTTAGATGTGATGATATGCTCCAAGAAGAAAATCACACTGCTGATCTGAAACATTCATCAGTCCCTCTGAAACTAGAAGATGCTCTTGTTGCACTCAAGAAAGATTCTTGCATTAGGGAAGCATTAGGTGAAACTTTTATCCGATACTTTGTTGCTATGAAACAGTATGAGTTAGAAACTGAAGAAATGGATAGCGAAAGAAATAAATGCTTGGGGTATTTTATTTAGAAGAGTACTCTTCTGTAGTGATGCTGTGTAAATGCATACAGTGAATGGCTAAGAACCTTGAACATATTAAATATATTTTAAAATGTTTTTAAGCATTGAACTTTTTTTCCCTCCTTTGTATAGTGCATGGTGATTGCATTTCATTTTCTGTGTATATTGAGGACACTGCAAAAACTGATATTCATGAAATAACATAAATAGGCTTTTAAAAAGCAGTGTTGTATTTTTTTTTTTAATTGAACAGGCCTGCTGATGAAAAGAAGAAAAGAGTAGGACTGCATAATATGCAGAAATGTAGGAATAACTGGGATAGTGCAGGAGGACGAAAGAACTGAGGCAGGAGGGGAATTTCTTGTTCAGCATGGTTATGGGATTTCTTCCATCCTATTCAGTAACTAAAGGGTTGCTAACCAGAAGAATCTGACTTTGATTTAAAATCTAGGCTAGAATGATGAACACTGTAGAGAGAAGCAAATAACTGGGGCTATAGAGCCTGGGAGTCAGGAATCAGTATCCTAATTGCCATAAATAAAAAGACAAAAGGGATTATGAAATAATCTATACATCAGGAATTCCACTGCTGAATGAATTTTGCAAGACATATAGTGAATAAAGATACTTAAACAAATCAAATGGTGGCTTGAAGAAGGAATAATTCATGGGTAGCCAGGAGTGTCAGACCACTAGGCATTCTGTCTGTTTTGATAGTTAGTGGGTTAATTCAGAGTTGAATGAAAAATGAACTAAAAAAGGGCAAAGATGCCAGAGAACTAAGAGCTTAAACTGAACGTTATTGGGAAAGCTGTTGTTGCAAAGGATGAGGGAGAAGATTGTGAAGACAAGAACAGAGAGAGTAGGTTAAAGCCAGAAAGAATGAATGAAAATGTGAACTCAGAGATTGGCAAATAATGGTTTAAAGGAAGGGAAGACTTATCCTAAAATTAGAAATGGAGCTGGTGTAAATTAAAATAAAGTTTTTGGAATGGCAGGAGGTGGGGTTTAGATTTGCTCTTTGTTTTTGTTACTGTTGCTGCTGTCATCCTTTATTATTAAAGATAACCCTTGTTTCATACTCTGCCTCTACATCAACAGTGATTTCTGATGTTCTCTATCTTGTCACAATATTTTGATCTATGTGTAGGAATTTATGATAGAAAGTGTTTGGTCATCAGTGGAGTGAAAAGAAGATTCAGTCAATGCCTCTGTCAACTAGAAGATATGAAAATGTGCTAGTTACTTGCTGATGGATCTTCTACTTTGCCTACAGAGTGTTGTACTTGAAATGTAATACATGGTATGCTAAAACTTTTTGTGGAATTCCAAAGAAGAGCTCACATTATAGTCAGGCAGCAAAAGAAATAAATAGTCTAAGGGAACATAAATACATTCCCTCATCTTAGTTGGTGGTTGGTGGGTGGGTTTACTTCTCTCCCTTACCCATCTGACACATTTTTTTGGCTGTTCCAGATAGTAGGACTATTTTTCTTTACTCCAGGCTGATTTACATTGGCCAGGTCTAGCTCTGCATTTAACCAGCACTTCCTATTCTGAAAAAAATGCTTATCTTTTCCTGCCCTGTCACTTCTTCAGGGGCTCTGGGAATCTGCTTGTCTTCTAACCTGTCTTCTGTCTTCCTTTTCTGTTTATTTCCCACTCTCATCTTCACAAACTTTCGGCAAAAGGCACCCATAAAAATTCTTTCCTTGCTCAGACAGCTTATCTTACTCATTATTTAGTCCCAACAGTCACACAGGTTTTACAAGAAGCTATTGCTTCATCTGGCAATGATGTACTAGAGCACAGCACCACATGTATAGTGTGTGTTAATGTGGTAAGATTTCTATATGGTAGTAGATATGCTGGCTAAACAAAGCTGTACCACAGCTGGCTATATAAGATTGCATTAAGATTCTGCAAGCATAATGATCTTAATTTTAAAGTTTATCTAGAAGCTGATTTTGAAATTGAAACACATTCCCATACCAGAGTTTCCAAAATCCAATTTCAGATCTGTACCTGCTTTTCATAATTTTTTCTTTAAAAATAAAGCGTATTAAAGAAAGCATAAGTATACTCAGCCTTTTCAGTGAAGCACCTTATAAAACTGAATTACGTTGCTTTTTCAGTTCTTTTGGACTTGGAAGGCTGCCATGGCATAACACTGACCACATTTTGAAGTTGAAATCTCAGAATGTATTTAGGTTCATTTCCTACATTGTACTTCTTTTGCACCTGATTTTAAGGATGGCAAAATGAATGAAAAGGTCAGATAAAAAAGTCTATTTTTCTCTTCATTTTATGCATATATTTGTAGGAGGCTATGCTACTTACTGTGTCAATTTTCAAACGATTTTTTGTGTGGTTCATCTTGGATTTATAATAATCTGCCACTGTATAAGGTCACTTTTTAAGAGATAATATATAATGAAGTTCTATAAATTACTTTAATGAACATGAAGTTCATTATATATACTATATGTACTATCCATGTTGTTTTCTTATCACAACATTGAAAAAATAACGACATAAAACCTAAATCTTTTCTGTATATGTCCAACTATCTGATTAAATCAGTTATAGAAAGTCACTATTTAGAAACAAAGCCCAACTGACTAGAACTGATATTCTACAGGCTGTAGAAGTAGTTGGTAAGATGGATCTACATGCATTTTCTAAGTAGTCCTCATTGACATAGGCTCTGAAAGGACAGTGGTTATATGATTAAATAAAAGCATTTCCTGTTTCTGGGAAATTAATGCCTTTTTTTCTTTTTTTTTTCTTTAAAAAAGGAAGGTTCACAAATGCAGCTTGAAGCTGGTGTGGTCAACACTTTTTCAATACTGTTTCCTAAATATGTTCTGTATAATAAAAATAATTCAAACTCTATGAGAAAGCATAAAATAATTTTATTTCAAAATAAGCAGCTATGAATTTTTTAAGTTTTGTGCATCCCCAACCAAATTTTCATGCATATCCTTTGGAAAGGCAGAAAGAAAAAGATAAGTACTTCATACTGCTCAATTGAAATTAATTACTATGACTGCTATATTGCCAACATTTCATCTCAAAAGTATTGTTTGAAAGTACTCTTCAATGTTCTACAGGTCCAAGATCAGTGTCTTGAGCATCACTACTTAGATAATTTAAACATGTGCAGTGTTATAAATTAAAATGAAAAAAGAAGACAATTGAAATCTATAGTTTTGCATAAGGTCCTGCTGATTTTCCAGGATACTACTACAGTCAGCTCTTGCAAAGCATTCTATAAGAAATTTCTGATGCTATAAAAGCATCTTTTAATCTTTTCAGCTTTAAGCAGACAACATACATATTTGTAACTTTGTTGAAAAAGTGGCACCACTTTTGGCATTGTGCCATGTCATAACTGCTTCTTTTAAATGTTGGTTCATGCCAGACCTTGTTTCCATAACATACAGAAAAATTACAAGAAGCACTACAGTAAACTCTCAAGCCTTTTTACATACTGGAAGGTGGCTTTTGAAATGCCAGCATGAAAAAGGCTTTATGGTAGTTTGCAATTCAATAAATGCAGGTAAATAAACAGTTCCTAGGCTGGCTAAGCTTTTCAATCAATACATTAATAACCATTAAATAAACATTCCCTCAAAATAGTGATTTTTTTTTTTTTTTAATCAGAAACAGCTAGGGTATATAGAATTTTATGGAAGAATATTCATATGCATACTCTATAACCCATTTAGCATTTGCATCATTGTTGCTATACATCAACAATCTTTTCACTGAAAACCAAACTTGCATATAATGTGAAGTGAGAGTTTTTCCACAGAAAGTATGTCTCACAGACAAATTATAAATTTGAGCGATACTTTCAAAAGTCATTAATTTATAAAAACAAGAGTTGATCTGAAACCAGTTGCAAACATGATGAGAATTCAGTGTATAATTTTAGTGGAACAACAAATGTAGCAAATTTTACAGAAAAATCTAAAAAGAGAAATAGATAATTATAAAAAAAATTACCTGTCAAAATGAAAGATTGTATAGAATAGCAGTCAAAGGGATCTGCCTTGAAGTCCAGTGTTCATTGTTTTCCCTAATTACCTGGCTGATGAAACAGAGAACAGGCTTATTTTCTTTGAAAACACCAAACTTGCCTTTTTTCCCCTCACTTACATTAAGAGGACAAGATGAAAAAATAGCATTAACAAATTGGAAAAATGTTCTCAAAAAAACCCCCATGTATTTGAACAAGGGTACTACACCGAGACAAGGATGTAAACTGCTCAAGTATATGTTTGTTCAGAGAAGAGTCTGGGTTGTGTTTGTTTCACTAGCTCAGCTATTTCAAAGAAGAAGCAGATCAGGAAATATAAACAAGGGTACAGCTTGCAAGAACCAGAAACTAGTCCTTTTGCTCATGTGAATTATTCTCATGGTTTGATAATAAGGTGATGCACTTTAAACACATGTAGATTAATTGGAAAAAATAACAGATGGGGCCAAAGCAAACGCCCATGTCTAAGTAGTATGTATTTACCAGGAAGAGCTGAATGACAGTGTTTAGCTTAGAAAGAGGAGATAGGGTACACATGTTAAAAGTGTTTTTCAGGTATGTAAAAGATGTAGCTAAGCAGCAGATTCATTATCTTCCTGTCCATCACAGTTAGAACAGAGTAACAGACATATCAAGGAAGATTTAAACTAGATAGTCTGGAAAACTTCACAGTGTTACAGAGAAAGAAAGTGGGACCAGGTAGAAGTCTGTGAAAGTGGCAGGGTTTTAATAAGGGACACTGAAATGTAATTTACGATGTTCCAAGATCCTTAGATGCATAATATTTGCAGGTGTAATAAACTGGCTTATTTTCCTGGATTGCTGGAGTCTCATGTTGCTCCGTGATCATAGAACAATTGACTAGACTGTGCTTATAGCTGAGTTTATAGGAATGGAAAATGACTTATCTATTTTAGAAGATAAAAATAATAGATAAGTCACATTATTTTTAATGAGGGAATCTGTTAATAATATGCGTATGCAGGGGTGGTAGTAGACCAGAAGATATGTACTAACAAAACAGTCAGAAAAACTGACATAGAGCTACAGTTAGACACGCAATGTAATTAAACACTAGGAACAGAGTGAAAATGTGTTGAAAAACCATACTATCATTGTTCAGGTAAACTTTTTGCTGGGCAATGAACAATAAAGTCACCTTACCTTGTTACAGGTGTTGATCTATTTTGTGATATAGTGTAAGAAAACAACATCAAATCCACAAAGCCCTCCATACAGTATCTTGTTTTGAATTTGGAAATTTTATGCTTCAAACCAGGCTTCAGATTTTGTGATATATGAAAAGAGAATTTGATTTATTAACTAACATTTCTGCAGCATGTTAAGCTGCTGACACTGCGCACACCAGTGAATAGTCAGACTTTGTTCTCTCAGGCTCCAGCCAGAGGGCAGCAGTGTACTGTGCAACTTTCCTCTGGGATCTCAAGCGCTTCTGCCGTGCTGAAAAATTCCTGACTAAAATATACATGTATATTTTGTATATGTACTGACATATACAGCATGTCTGCTGAAAGCTAATGTGCATCTTAACCATGCCAAGTGCAAGGTCCTACACCGGAGTCGGAGCAATCCCAGACACAGCTGCAGGTTGGGCAGAGAAGAGATTCAGAGCTGCCTTGCGGAGGACTTGGGGGTGTTGGTCAATGAGAAAATGAACATGAGCCGGCAGTGTGTGCTTGCAGCCCAGAAAGCCAACCGTATCCTGGGCTGCATCAAAAGGAGCATGACCAGCAGGCAGAAGGGTGTGATCCTGCCCCTCTACTCTGCTCTCGTGAGACCTCACTTGGAGTATTGTGCACAGTTCTGGTGTCCTCAACATAAAAAGGACATGGAAGTAGTGGAAGAAGTCCAGAGGAGGGTCACGAGGATGATCAGGGGACTGGAGCACCTCCCATATGAAGATAGGCTGAGAAAGTTGGGGCTATTCAGCCTGGAGA